>JAUEJL010061142.1:0-18435 GCA_032274825.1 Drosophyllum lusitanicum | reverse complement strand
CTGTAATGGTGATGGTGGTGGCGGCAGCGGCGGTGACGGTGGTGGCGGCGGCGGTGGTGGCGGAGGCGGGTAGTGGAGGCAATAACGGGCGGCAACTGTAATGGTGGTGGTGGTGGTGGTGGTGGTGGGTGGTAGGGGCTATGACGGTGGGCGAAGGTGGTGACGATGGCGGCCTTGACAGTGGTGGCGGCGAAGGGTGTTAAGGGAGGTAACGGGCGGTGTGGTGACGGTGGTGGCGGCGGCGGCGGTGGTGGCGGCAGCAGGTGGTGGGTGGTGAATAATAAATTGATAATGGTTGGTGGTTGTTAAATTAAAATTGTAATTTAATATTAAATGGATTGACCTAGACAGATCTTGAATCGACCCACGTTGTGATCCAATTAAATGGGTCGACCTATTGGATCTCTTATTGAGGCGATGGATCTAATATTTAGACCTATTGGATCATATAAATAAAACAGATCGGATCAAAATTTGGACAAGATCTGACCCATTGACAGACCTAGGTGGAATGGTAAGTCTGAAGGAAGTATGAGGTTTAGTGTTTGAATCTTGCACATACCATTTTTCATCCTTTTTTTCCTTGCAGCCTAAGTGGAAGATTCTCTGATTTTTTTGTCTATATATAGTATCTTTTTGTTTCCATTGTATAATAGTTGTTAACATTTTATTTGCATTATTTATTAAAAGTTAAAAAAAACAAGTAATTTTTGCTCTTTTTATAATACAATATTTTTTTTAAAAGCAACCATACTATACTAAGTAAACAAAAGTATAAAGTGTGAATACAGTTTTTATACGAGACGCAATTAGACTGTAGTCTGATGTTTATACATATTAAAATTATGATTAAAATTGTGAAACCTTTTAATAAAAAAAGTTGAAGTATATAATAAAAATTCAAAATAATCGAAATAGTAATTTTATCCCGCTGCGTAGCGTGGCGTAGGTAACATTAAAACCTTGTTCAACAACAAACAATCAATGACCAAATTCAAAAAAATTAATAAGTCAATTCAAAAATTGGAGGGGGAGTTGAGAGCCTGAATCAACTCAATGCAGCAAAACCTTTTTAGGAATTGAATAACAGTAACGAAGAGGTAAATCCGGTAATTAATAATTCTACTTTCGTTGTGCAGGATAAACTGGATGAACAAGTGGAAAAATTATGTTGAGTTTAGGTTTATTTTCTTTTCTATTTTCTATTTTATTTTCTCTTCATATAAAACTGTGTGTTTAGTATAAATCCTCACGAGATTACAACTCGTTCATTTGAGCTACCGAGGGATTTAAAGGCTTATTGCATTCGCTAAATGTAACTATTGCAACCATGATTCCTAAGAAAGTGATTTTAGGTATTTTTTTTATTATAGACTAATAGTTACTCGAATCTTTTATACTATGGTAGCAAGTTGGAGCATTTTGCATTGCACGGACTAGTTCTTTTTTTAGAGCCGCTATTATTTAGAAATCCAATTGAGTTGCTTCAAACAAAGGAGTATTTTGTGTCCCATATTTTACTCTATTATGGTTCCACTCGGTGTTATTTTTGATTTTGTTCCTTATCCAACTGAGTTGCTTTAAACCAGAGAGTATTTTGTGTCCCATATTTTTCTCTATTTATGTTTCCACTCGATGTTATTTTTGATTTTGTATATCGAGGACAATGTAAATATTTAAGTGTGAGGTGAGGAGTAAAATATGTGTGCCTTAATGACTTAATCAACGTTTATCCAATGGATCCTATGAATTAAATTGCCTAAAATCGGACTCAAATTTTTTCAAATTTCTTGTTTCACATTCAAGAGAATAGTTGAAGCACATGAACTACATGTTTCCTATTGCTTATATTGGGAAGTAACCAAGTGTTGAATGATTTCATGATTTAGCATACTTATAGCTCGTACATAATTGAGAGCTTGAGCCTAACGGTTGTCATTAATGACACTATTTTCATTTGATGTGATTACGTCTGAGTGCATTTATTCTAGAAGTTGTTACTAAATTCTTTTTGAAACCACCAAAATAAGATACTTGACTATTGCACTAAGAGAGACCTTTGTTTTTAGCTATTTTTTATTAGCATTTTTCTATCTTGTTTAAATAGCCTTAATTTTAGGTGTTAATTTATTTTTCCTTTAACCCTTTATTTGCGTAATGCTCAACTTTGGTATTCGATATCCTAGTTAGCAACTTTGAGCCTTAGCCTTTTTATTTTGTGGCCATATTGTTAGCTTTTTCTGTTTTTAGCTTTCGTTTTACCTTAGTTAAAAGTAATAATTGATTTATCTATGTTGCTTGCTTAGTTTTAGTTTGTTGTTTTCGGATGTACATGCACTGCATAGCGGGACATGAAAATTTCATGATATCCTCGGTTTTATTGGGAAATATTGTGTATGCATGCTAAAATAGCTAGAAAAAAAGAAGAAGAAAAGAAGCAAATTGAAAAAATGGAAGAAGAAAAAAAGTGAAATATTTTATGATCATCTTAATCATGTGTTTAAAATTTCTTGAATGTGTGTGGGTGAGAATGATGAATTTGGTTGGTCTGGTTTGGAATGATTTGGATCTTGAAGACAAGCAAAGATTAAGTGTGTGATATTTTGATATTGGCTAAAATATACTTGGTATTTGATATTTCGTTCATAGAATGCATTTTTATAGTGGATGAGGTTAATTATGACTTAATTTGTTATAATATGTGTTTTAGGGCTTTTGGAGAAAAGAAACTAATAAAAATGGTATAAATGGTGAAAAAACAAAAGAAAACAAGAAAAGCCGGCACATCCGACATATCTTTTGATCATATCTCACTCCTATGAACTTGAATTGAGGTGACTCAAGCGGTCACGTAAACTAAACTCACAGGGATACAATCTCATTTTGAAGAACAAGTCGTCATAATCCCAGAAATCCTAGAGTTAGATCATGTTTACAATAAATATTAATGTGAGTAAATTAATAGATTGATTACGAGGGTAGTCAATGGCGTGACCATTGGGTTAACGTCTTCATAATTATAGGGTTAGGGAGTTGAACCAAAAGATCTAATTAATTTAGGAATCGGTATATGATGAATAAGTGAAAGGTTCATTTGAGAACCGCAAGAACCAATCTTAGCCGTCCAATTCCTCCTCCTTCAATTGAATTGCCCACCTATGAATTCCTTACATGCACCATGCCACACTAAATCCCCCCACGCTCTTCATCCATGAATTCCATTATCCAAAATGAACGGCTAAAATTGGTTCTCGCGGTTCTCGGAATAAAATTTGTTCTCAAATGAACCCTCCCATGATGAATAACATCTATTGCACTTTCTTAAAATTAACCATAAAGAAGGGTTACTCGAGTCTAAATGAAAATATGTCTTCTATTAATTGTTTCCATTTCCAAATTTCCAGCTTTATTTTGCTTTTAGATTGCTTCCTGTTTCGCCTAATTAGTAATTTAACTATTAATTACATTTTTACTTCAAAACCTCAGTTCTATGTTTAATTGCTTTCTTTAGACTAATTAACAATTGAGTATTTTAAATCTGAAATCATACTCGTTTCCAAGTGTTCGACCTCCCATTCTTGCCAATACTATACGATAATATGATTAGGTTCTCTTGCTTTTTTGTGTTGTAGTCTGTAATTCGGTAATTCCAATGTATAAATATAAAACTTGGTCCAATCACACATCAAGTTTTTGGCGCCGTTGCCGGGGATTGATTTTCTAAGATATGTTTATGGTAGGGTGGCATATTGTAAGTGTTACGTGCTTTGATATACCGTCAACTCACTCATCAATGAGTTTCTGGTATATATGCGTGAAGGAGAGCACACATGTGGTCAGCTGGATATCTCGCAGAACTCTGTAGTCTTTCTTGGAGAAAGTGATTTGCGAGACTACAAGATATCTCACGAACTGCATTAGCTCTAAGATCTCACTGGGAGGGTTCCCTCTATAAAACCTTTTAATTTGGTCTCCAGTAAATTATAATTACCTGATTGATGACACTTAAATGACCATCACAATCCTTATATACTTTTTTCTTTTCTCTGTGATGCACTAATGGACCTACGCTGCATAGCCATCTCCAAACGTCGACCACTATTTGTTGCTCATAACAACTAAGAATTATATCCACCATACATATAGCCCTCTCTGCCATCATCGACGGACGCTAGTAAGGCCTAATTGGAACAATAGCCAAACCCAGATCCTTGTTCCTCTTGTCAAACCAACAATTGTAGGTAAAGAGAGAACATGGAGCTTGGTACCTCTTTAGAGAGAGAAGAGAGGGCTTGGTTAAAATAAGAGAGTTGCAAGGGTGGACTCGGTGGAGATAATGGTGGGTGGCAATGGTGTTGGAGGTGGTGGTGGTGGTGAGTGATGACGGTCGTGGATAAAAGACCGAACCCGACTAACCTAACTCGACCGAACCCGAATAAGAGAAATAGGGCCAGGTTTATTCGGGTCTAAACTCTAAATCGGGTTATTCGGATTAACCCGACTAACCCAAAATATTAATAGGACGGGTTTTGGGTGTATTTCTATGCATTTTTCGGGTTCGGATTAACCCGAATAACCCGATTTAGAGTTTATTAAATTATAGCTAATATTATTTTTAGCCTACAATTATATGAAAGCGTATAAGATATTTAGCCAACGTGTGACTTAAATCAAAGTTGCAGCCAAAGTATTATGTTGATTTGCAATGAACAAATATTCAAGAAGATCTACCATTTATTTACTAAACTTATTATGCCTAATTGCTTATTTTATTTATGATAAACCCGAACTGACTCTTAATAGGGTCTGGTTTCGAGTGAATTTTTTTAATGATAAACCCGACTAACCCGGCCCGATTGTTTTAGCAGAGATAGAAAGTGGGTAAATAATGGAGAGAGGTATTTAAATATGATTTTTTTTAAATTAATATTAAATCATATTTAAAAAGTAACTAAAAATTAAAGTAAATAAAAAATTTTATTAGATTAGAGGCAATTTGGTCTTTTTAGTTTGACCAATGACAAAAGTCGTAAAAGGTTTGGCTATTTAGGGACTAAATCCGCAAAACTAAGAACTTAGGGACCAAAATGGAAAACCACCAAATACAGAGACCAAAAATGTAATTCACACAAAATCAAAGATTGTTGAGCATCAAGAGTCTCAATTTTTTTTTATTTGAACAACTAAACACACCCACCCACCTAATGTACACTATATATGCACTACCGGGACTTGGACCCACGACCTTAAGGTTGAGGAGCATCTTTTTCAAACTCCAATACTGTTAGACCACGACCCTTTGGTATCAAGAGTCTCTTACTTGAGTTAAACATTAAGATTGTTTTAAGTTTAATTCCATATATTATAACCACCGAAAACATAATTTATATGCTATGAACATCTTTGTAGGTAGGTTCGTAAGCTATTCCAGAATAAAAATTTCTATTTCCTCTTGCTTCTCTTTCCTCTTGCTTCTCTTTCCTCACACTCTTTGTTGATTTTGACACTTGTACTTTCGAAACCATTTTATACAACTTCCATCTTTTTTCACACCCAAGACACAACGTTCTTAAAATTTCAAAAATGTTCCACTTTATACAACACACTTGTGAAAATATCCCACTATAAAAATTGGACTCGAAAAAATATGTTCCAAAATGGCAATCTCCATTCATTGGAAGTATTGGTAGATTCTAATTAGCTCATTTGCACAAGCACAAGATTTCTTCTCAAAGCCCAAAGATGAAACTTAATAAGCAGTAATGAAAATGTGTGTGTGTGTGTGTGAGAGAGAGAGAGAGAGAAGAGAGAGAGACCTACAATCTTGGCAAAGACTATAATATTCAAGTGAAAGAACATATCAACAAGTTCCCGGTACTTTTTTTTCTTAGGGTCGTCAAAAATTGTACCAGAATACAAGACTTATTCGACTTTTGCCACTCCCCCAGGCATGCTGCTTTCAGCTACCGTCTCTCTAACAAACCTGGAAGAAAAAAACCAAATGAAACCACCATACAAAAGATAATAATAATAATAGATTACATAAATCCTCTGCATGTGGCCTAAACATAATTTTGTCAATCCATCCCTACTCTTCAAACTTGTAACATACATGGTCCCTAAATACATGTCTATTTGAAACGGACATTACACATGACCGTATCTTCATTTTAACACAGAAAACACAGGGAACTAAATAACAAACTTTACACACACACAAATACACCCTTACCATTTCCATTTGCGAGACCCTACCCCTCCCCTTTCCCTCTCGTATCATCACCACTGTCTCCCCCTTTTCCGTCATATCATTTCTTTCCAACTGCCATTAGACCATCCCCTCTACCATCACACCATTTGTTACTCATGTCTATTGGCACCATCACACCACCATTGCCCCTCACAAAAAGTGGTGGTAGAAGTCTCAGGTGAAGGGCAATGGTGGTGGTTATGGTCGTCAGGTGTGGAAAAGAGATGGTATGATGGTGGAGGAGGAAACTTCGTGTTTTAAAGAGTAATTTGTTGTAAGTATGTAATATGTGTTAAAATCTATATATAAAATACAGATACATGAAAATGAAGGTTGTACCCCATCTGGAAAACAAGTGACACGAGGAATGTCTTTTAGGACGCAGTCTCTCTACATCAAAAAGAGGGATGATTGTTTATATTTTACCTTTCACATACCCGCCGAGCTTTAATCCATTTTAGAGACCATTGGTGTTATATGTTTTAAAGTAGGAACAATGGGTGTAAAAATAAAAAACTATGGACAATAACCATAATTCATATAAAACATAGGGACGACTTGCATATTACTCAATATATAATTACACTCGAATCAAAAAATATTTGATTGTCCAGAACAGCTGATTGTTTCATACAGTTCAGAAAAAAAGTCATACTAACTAACGAGAGTCCCTCATTGTTCCATTATAATTTGTATTTTGTTGTAGTTTGAGTGAGAGCATGCAGAGTGGCGATGGCATAGGAGGCGTGGAGCCACAACCACACTGCAGTCAGCATCTACACCGCTCGGTGACTGTGTGGTAGTTGGGGTGGCTTGGAAGATGAGACTGGGGTAGGGGTGCGTGGTGGGAAGATTTCAATTCTTTTTTTCTTTCTTCTTTTGACCGTTAAGCAACATATAGTTTTTCCTCCCAAATTTCCTTATAAATACCCTATACTCTCCATAACATTTTCCACACACCATATATCCTATTCTCTTATTTAAATAAATTTATTTCTCTCAAAATGAACATTGATTTATCCTCATCAACGTCTTCTTCCTACTCATTTGAATGGTTAAAAATGATGACAAACAAAGAAATTTCAAGAGGGGACAAGAATGTGCAAGAAAGGATGTTGAGAGAGCATTTGGTGTCCTACAAGGTCGTTGGGCAATTGTGAGGATGCCGCCAAGACCTTAAAGATGGCGGACATGCAATATCAAACGCAAACGAACGCACTAATCCTACTCAAAGCCGAGTCCAGCGGGCATTTTCTGAGACTTGTCAAATAGATTTCAGACAAATAAAGCATTAGAGACAAAGATGCGCATCTCAATCCTTCGACACAATCTCATGGAGCACATCTAGAGTCTTCAATGAAATTACGAGTAACTATACGTATTTTTAATTTTATTGTACTTTTTATGGTATTTTTATTTTCCTTGTTGTAATATTAAAAAATTTAATCGAATTTTTATTTATTTATTTCTTATATATTTAATTATTTATCGAGTATTATTAAATGTGAAATTAAGGAATTAGGTGGGACTTTGATGTAGTGCACACTGCACTAGGGGACTGAGCGGTGGGAGTGGAAAGCTGACATAGAGTGGTGGGGAGTGGTGGAACACTGGAACGCACCACTCCTGATGCCGTGACACGTGTAATTGACATAGGTGAGTGTAAATTTATGTACATGATTCATCAATTTCTTTTCTAGGCATGCAAATGATGAAATGATAAAGAAAAAAATGTTGAATATTAAAGGTGGCAATTTTGACAAATTTACCTAAAAAAAGGATAGTTTAGGTTGTATTGTATCTCTATTAGTAAACGATCAAATTGCTAGAAGTTGCCTAAAGTGTTTACAAATACCTAAAGCCTCCGAACAGATTTATTTATATAATTAAATTACTATGTTTATCAATATAATTCTTAAAATATTATCAATTAAATCAAATACCATCATTTTCTCCAAGGTTAGAATGATCAAACAGCTAGATTCAAAACATTGGACCCCCTTACGAGCTTATTTTTTATAAGCTAGTTTTTTCTGGCTTATTTTCTCACTTACGAGCTTATTACTACTTACAATTAGAAAATAAGCCGGAATGATGAAAAATAAGCTGAAAAAAATGAGCTTATGAAAAATAAGCCTGGAAAATAAGCTTCTAATAAGCTAAAACAAACACCCCTGAAGAAGAGTTGACAGGCCAACAAAGCCAAACTGCATTGAAGTTTGACCCATTCAGAAATTTTACCCATTTTGTCTTGCTACCCAACACCTACTAATAATTTTGCCACCTCAAATTAACAAATAGATCATGCATGAGGACAAAATATAATGCGAAAATGAAGCAAAGAAAAGCTTTACCTTTCTATTTTATCGCGAGATGATTGCAGAATGTATATAGAAAGGACGAATGACATAACAAGCCCTGCTCATGAACAAGAGAACTAAGATATATTAACTTTTTATTACTAATTATTCTTTTTTTTAACACCAGAGAAGTAAGCTACACTAATTCAATTTCATATGTGTGATCTTCAAAGTACGTTTACCTGATCCAAAAAGAACATAGAACCCAGAAGTAACATCTATCTCTGATTGTTCCTCCCTAAAAACAGTTGTTCGTTAGTTACAAGAACCAAGGATAGATGAACATTTGCGTGTAGTGTAACAATATTTTACATTGTTGTTGAATGTTGGGTATTGGTCAAAACAGGTCATTTTCAGTACAGATCAAAACGGGCACGGTTGGCTGGTTTAATCTACAAACACATTTTTGTCTATTCTTTTAGAAATTATTAATGCATCAATTATGATTCCAAAAGGAGTTGCATTACAATAATAACCCAAATCTTTGAATAAAAATGTTTTAGGAGATCATATCATATGCATTAAAACTAGTCTGCAGGCAACTTTCAACATGTTTGACACATTCAACCCATTTTGCCTGTTCTCTTTAGCTAAAGTTTTTTATTTGATGTGTTTGATTGAGATAAAACACAACCAAAACCATAAATGGATACAAAAATGACTAACCAAGTGTATCGAACAAGCACATGTTTTGGCCATATTTGTGCATCCCAAAATTGCTTGCGAATGTCAGGATGAAGCTCCACATCTGCTCAGTACAAACAGATGTAGTTTATCCACTTAACACAGTAAAAATTCAAGAATGGGCAAGAAACTTCGGTACAAATAGATGCACGAGTTGATGATATATACATAACTACATACATATGTCATATTTTGAGAGCCGATCGTGTGAGAAACATTATCAGCGTCAGCTTATATAAACACGACCTTGCACGTAACAGAGGTGATAAAGAAAGTGAACTCCAATTGATTTAAATTTAACAGGCAATTGAATATCATTAAAAAGTGATTATCTCTATTAGCAGCCAGTACTAGATGATTACAATTGTATAATGTTATATGTTTAATCTACTTTTGTGTATTGTTCTTATACTTTCTTGCTCGTATCTTCTTTTGATATAGGCGTCGTTGCCAAGAATATGTTCAGGCTTCTAGTGATCTTCATGTAAGTTTGTGGGGTTCCAACTCAAAACCAATTGGCTATGAGTGGAGTAACATATGACCCTTATTAAGCACATTGCAAAGTCACACGCGTCCGTTGTTGGACGATACTTATCACTTCAAACTTTGGATGAACTTTATGATAAAAGGGGATTCCTTTGCAGGGTGATAAATATTATTTGGTTCATTCATGATGATTGTTGGACTTAGTATCATATATTTAAGTCATATTATATCCATTTAGATGGAGTTGTTTCATTATTCAGGTAATTTTAGTAACTTACTGTGGTTCAAGATTGCTTAATGATTAAACATATGTGTTCTCAAATACAATTATACAAACAGTATCTTCCAACCTTCAGAGAAAAGTTATCAATAATACGTTGCATTACAAAACGTGCGTCACGATGGATCAAGTTATTACTGTATTAAGTATGATTAAGTGGGTTGTATGCATTGAAATACACTTTGGGCAACATTCAACCTATTCATCCAATTGATCCATTTCCTTGTAGCTGAACCTGTTAAGTTTTACCCAGTCGACATAAAACATAAGCTGAATCGACACACTCCTAAGTAACTAGGTTGAAATTTCCATGTAAGAGGATAACATACTAACATGCTATTAGCTGTCATTTTAAAAGTAGGAAAATATTAAGCTTATACAAAAGCAGTTGATTTTAACCCCCTTAAACAACAAAAAACTAGTGTTATACCCGTGCGCTGCTCGGGTACGCAAGTAAAATTTTTATATTTAATACTTTATATATATACTCTTTTAAAAAATATAAAATTATTCACGTCTAAAGTTTTTAGTATAATAATAATGTGCTTCTCATGTTCACTATTGTTAATAAAAGTAATATTTATGTAATGGATAAATAAAAAACCACCTTTATAATGTTAGAACTTGTGATAAATGATCAAAGTCGTTATAAATCATATAAAATTATAGGTTGTTTAAAAATTATTTTTAATAACTTGTGATATATTTTATTTAGAGAAAAACATATAAATTGTTCCTAGAATTATCTACCCACTATTGATGGATACAAAAAGTTAAGAATATACTAATTTTTAAAATAATGTCATATTACGATAAAATTATACCAAAACGTAGATAAAAATGAGATGGTCGCAAATATATAATTATTTTTTCTCTAAACAAAATATATCACAAGTTATTAACATAATTTGTAAACAACCTTTAATTAGTTACATTAATATACAAATTTTATAAAACCCCCTAATATTTTCATAAAACCCCTCCACATATTTCATAAAACATCCTCCTAATTTTCATCAAACCCCCTCCCCAATTAATTCAAAATGGACGGTTTCTCCCCATCCCACCAAATTAGTCCATTTACGTGGCATTTATTGGTGACAGAGCAACTTCTCTCTGCTCTGTCAACAATATATATATTAATTCTATGATCATTTCATTTACTCTTGGAAATCAAACACATTAACTAAGGATAGAACAGAAACTTTGTCTCCTCAATCATCAACCATCAAATATTTAGATTTTCTTTTTTTATTTTTGGTTTTTCTTTGTTTTTTTTCTTGTAGTTTTAATTAGTAGTTAAATTTTAGAGAAAAGACTAGAACAACGGCCCTGGCGTGCTATTCCATGTTTTCAAACTTACACAGCTTCTGAATAATATTATATGACAATAACTAAAAGGTGACTTACAATGATGTGGCATGTCTACAACCTTAGCAGTGACACCAAGAAAATCACTTCCCGAGTATCTCTGTATAAAACTCAAAGCAAAACGCGATAATCACACAAGTACAAACATTAAAACTAATAATCAATGTATCGAATATTATATTGCGAATCACACTGAGATGTTTGAAATGGGAAGTATGTCTTCATTTCAGAAGAACTTACCAAATGCACATCAATCATTGGGACTTCGGAACTCTTACGGTTTACCACAAGCAGCCATGGAATATAATATTTCTCTTTTCCAACTTGAAATGATCTGCATTCATGCGTTCACAAAGTTAGACTGAACACAATCTTTTTGGGGAATTTAATGCTATAAACACTGAATAATTCAACCAAATAAAGACAATTTAACATTGATATAAACAAAGAGGATCGGAAGCATACAAGTGAAGACAAAAACTGGACTAACATTTTGACAATTACATTAATATGTTGTTATGAGAAACACATAAATCACCGAGAGCAAAAAATAAGGAAAAGAGGTTTTATGTAGAAACCCTATGAAACATGTCCAATAACAACAAAAGCATATGCACCAAGATGGAAAGGAATAGAAAGTAAAGGTGGCTGCCTCATGTAGCAGACCATAAAAGAAGAAAAAAATACTTATGTGTAAATTCTAGCTGTACATACATTTTGATACAAAAAAACCATGTTTATATGTAAAGACAGGTGAGACACGTAGTCCTATGTCAAAGAATGATACTAGTGATGCTCATCAGGGGTTCATCATTATTGATGGTTACTTACAAAGAAAAAAAAGAAGGATTTTAAGTTGAGATGGTTAGTTGAGAAGCAGGAGTGATTCAGCCAAGCACTAGTCCGTTTTCAGTATTGTTAGTTAAATAAGAGGACGGACGTTGGCTGTTTTGTTTTAATTAATGAGCTTTGAAAATAGCTACAAACTTGTCATTGTTGACATCTGGAAGAGCTGCATGGGGACACTATATTTCAATTTCCAAAACTAGATTTAAAGCGGGGTTATCATCAGGTCCGAATGAAGAAAGAACGCAAATATTTCAAACTCATAAAGGCCACCAACAGATTTTGGTAATGTCATTTGGTTTAACTAATGCACTAGCAACTTTACAATCACTTATGAACAAGGTCTTCCATCCTTTCTTCCAAAAATTTGTCCTTTTTCATGATATAATATATAGACAAAACAAAATTGACCATGGAGAAGATTTAACAATGGTTATCAACTCTACGGAAGCATGGAATCATGGATTATATGACAACTAAAACAAGTCTTTATCTTTTCAAACTCAGATAGTGTGTATAGAGAAGGTTGTCACAGGGGAAACGGGTATAGGGTGGGGATTTTTTAACCTTACTAGGGTTATTATAGGTGATGGAGAACAGCCCAACGAGTTAGCCTATTCCCAGCCCACCAGGCCCAAGATATGGAAAGTCTATCAGAGGAGGAATAGGACACGTGTAGGGGGGTGATTTAATGAGTTAGTTTTTCTGTTAGAGGGGATATCCTATATAGATTCGTTGTTTAGGCTGGTGCATGTTATCTTTCTTTCATTTTTCCAATTTCCAGTTTGTAATCGGCCATTGAAGGCTTGGGCAGTGAGCAGCAGCTCATCTGATCTTTATCTTTCTGATTTTTGAATAACAGCCTACCCTCCTTACTCTAAATTCTAGACTTGTTCCTTATTAATAGGAAATTTGTGCAAGATTATGGAAAAACTGCTTGGGCACTAATCGAGCAACTTGCCTTTAAAAAAAAGAAACTAATCGAGCAACTCAAAAAAGGATAACTTTCATTGATCAGGCAACTCGTGCTTTTAAGGCATTACAGAAGACGAAGTTAAATGTTCTGGTTCTTACATTACCAGACTTCAACAAATAATTTATCATGGAAACTGATGCTTCAGGACAAGGGGTAGGAGGACATTAATGACTATTGCTTCACAACAAGGGTTTTTGTAAAATCCCGTCCAAAACAATCATACAAGTGGCCTGAACCGGTTGTATCGGTTCAATCTGTGGTTTTGGTTTTAGTAATAAAAACCGGTTTCCAATCATGTACGGTCCAAAATCGGCTAAAACTGGTTTCTTATTAGTAAACAAAGAAGATACATAGAGAATAGCAAAATAATGAGTTATTGAGTCATTGACTTAAATTTATGTATTTATCACATAGGTTTCTTCACTTCTTCGTGAAAGTTTCAAGATCGGTCCTAGATAGATTTTTGCTTTTATTTAACAATATCCGGTTGAATGCATGTTTAATAAACGATCATCAAAATGTTCTCTAAAAGTTATATGTAAAGAAGTATGTTTTAGAACATGATACCAATATGAGCACCAAACCATATAATGCAGTCTATCAATTTATATGACAAACCAAAACTGATTGCATGATCAATATCTATTCGGATTCAATTCAGTTTGGTTCGGTCTGTGGTCTGATGTTTTGTTAATATGCATCCCCAATAACGATCATTTTTCCTTGGTATTTACATCTTTTTCTAAATATCAAGTGTTTCCATCTTTTCCTAAATCTCCGGTGTTTTTATCATAAGGTTCCAATAGTTTTTGTTTTTTATTGCATGCTTCTTTATAAGTAAATACTTTTCTAAGGATTGGCTGCTTTTCTCAGCTGTTGGCTCAGAATAGTGTCATATACATTGCCAAAGCTTTGTGAATACACAAAATGTTATTAGTTTGATATGTTTTACTTTTCCTTTTGGTATAAAACCTATGGTTTTCTTTTATCGTGTGATTAATGTTGGTGTAATTTTTCATACACAAGTTGTAATTAACTAATTATCGCCTTGAAAACTTGTTTTGTTTGTTTTCTCTTTATGCGTTTCACGTTCTATGCTACAGCAAGTAACCTACCTCGCCTATTTCATTCTTTTTTTGTAAATATCTGATTATATATACAAATTGATATTCAAACAAGAAAGAACATTAGAACTTAGAAGTGGCTAGTTAAATTAATATGGTATGAGTTATGCCTTTGTTATTCAGTATCAATGGGTAAACGAAAATGGTGTTGCAGACGCTTTATATCGGAAAAAAAGGAAGTAGTAGCTGTAACACGATATCAATTCCATGAGTTCATAACTCAGAGGAATTTTGTTCGATGTATCACAAAGATCCCGAAATAGAATTGCTAGAGAAAAAGGTGCAAGAATTGAATGTAGTTATAACCGCTATCTCGTAGAAAGAGAACTGCTACATCAAACTGATTGGTATTACCAAACAAATATTCCACTTTGAGTTGCAACCAATGGAATTAGCAGAAAGGGTGTGGGACAAAGTAACTATGGACTTTATTGATGGTTGACCGTCTTCTAGGGTTCATGGTAATTATGGTGGTAGTGGACCAACTAAGTAAATATGCTCACTTCATACCTTTATGCCACTCTTACACAACTATTACCATAGCTGCAGTCTCTCTTAGGGAGGTGATTTTGTTACATGGATATCAAACTCCATGGACCATGGTTACAGATCGCAATAAACTGATTAAGCATTTATGAGGAACTTCTGGGAGAATTTTTTAAACTACAGGGCACTACTCTCAAGCGAACTATAGCCTATCATCCCGAAACTGACAGGCAAACGAGGCGTATCTGTGGTGTTCCACTTAAGAGAGCCAAAACAAAGCTGATAGACATCAACAGAAGGTATAATTTACTCAAAGCACAACAGATTATGAAAACAAAGAAAAAAAGCTGCTGGACATCAAGAGGAGGTATAATTTGAAGCAGGTGATAAAGTCTTCGTCAAACTCACAATGTTCAGATATTTCAGACTGTTTGAACTTTGAAGTGTCAAACAAAATGCAGCACTGGCGTACAAACTTATATTGCCTGAAACAGCAACTATAAACCTGTCATCCATGTTTATTTGTGTTCTTTCTTCATAATTTTCAGTTTTTTAATAATATTACCAATTTGATTCGTATGATAGTCATGTTGGTTATCGTTGTAATTTAGAGGTCAACTACTCGGGATCGTATTATTGTTTGACACAATCTTCTATCGCAAAAGGGCAATAAAGAGGAGGTTGTCTATGTTTATGTGGAATAGTAATTATCCATTTATGGTACATACAGGTTACGAACTAACAGATTGATCCTCTGGTTCGAGAGTTACAAGAAACAGCTTCCTCCATCTAAAACACTGGTATTTTGCTTATTCACATCCCCAACTAGCAAACCCACGGAACAACTTTTCAAGCTTCAGTTTGTGCATGCTTTATATTTTATGCCTCAATCTGAGGTGTGCTAGTAGTATTGGTCTGTTGCTAGCGTTTGTACACCCCTAGAGCAGCTTCCCTCCCCCAACCCCTAGAGAGAGAGAGAGAACACACCATTTTGTTGACAATAATCCCCCTTCTACTTCCCATTCCAAGATTAAAAACTTAAAAACAAAAATACACCCTAGTACCCTATGAGATCCAATTTGCTACAAAATAATAACATTTAGTACTTCAAATAAAATAACTTGTTCCTATGTTTCTGACTTTCTGCTAGCATAATCAGCAATGTTATACGAAATCAACATCAAAAGTTTAATCTATCCTATCAGTCCTTCAGATATATAGTGTCAATGCACATGAGATAATATTTACATTATATATTACAGCTTAGTTTCAGGTAATACAAGCACCATTTTGAGACCTTTTTTTTAACAAGTTTCTGATCTTCTCAAGAGTCAAAGCATCCCTACTCTTACTAATAAACTGGATGACAGGTTTGCCGGTTTATCTAAAGATAATATTATCACTGATTCAAGAAAACGCTACAAGACCAATAGGTTATCTTTAAAACCCTACTTATACTCTAATCATTTCCAAGTCAAAAACTTTGCACAGAATTAAGATAGAAAAAACTTGAAAGAATTCAAAATTTTAAAGATTGATAGAAAAGTGTCTCACATTTTGTAAGGATCGGCTCCTGTAAAACCAGTTGGTTTAGATATGGGAACCAATACCTATAAGATCATACCAATAAACAAATTCAATTGTAATGCATCCTCATGTATATCCAGAAAGTTTCAAATTGTAAGGGGATAATTATGAACTGCATATAATTTACTAAAAATGAAGTGAAATCAACTCAAGAACGCACGAATTCTGAGCATTTAATAGAAGACGAAATTACCTCACGATTTACACCAAAAATTGGGCAGTGGCGACCGATCATATCATGCCAAACCGTTCGTGACTGTTAATTCAAGTACAACATATTAAGATCTGAGATTTTCAGTGAGTGTAAGAAATATCGAGGAGAAATTTAAGGAAGATAGGGAATATACAGAGTGATATTGACCCATTTTGCTCATGGGAACGATGTCTCCAGGCCTATAAGCTGCAGAATCTGAAATTATTGATAACAATAATAATGCTAACAACATGTTAGCAGTGGTGATCATTGTTCTCGCCATTTTCATGCTGCCAGAAAATAATTTTGCTTGAATTTATTCGAACTTCGAACTATATGACAGATTGATGATTTGCCCTAACCCAGGTAGGGGTTCACCTACCGGAAAGAGGAAACATACTTGAATGATAAAAAAGGAGACAATTTAATAGTAACTACATTGTGGCTGTAGTTTAGTGGTAAGAATTCCACGTTGTGGCCGTGGAGACCTGGGCTCGAATCCCAGCAGCCACATTTTATTGTTTTTTTTTTGTATTATCAGTAATCGAATTCGATTTGTTTAGAAAGAAAAGAAAAGAAAGTGCTAAGAAAGAAAAGAATAGAAAAGATATTATTTTAAGTCTAGTGTTCCGAGGAAAAGAAAATAAAGATTATAAATTTACGTATTTAGCCTTACCTTATAAGCAAATAATATAGTAATTTATAACACCTCCCGCTATTGTTCATGCTATCAGCCTATCAATCTACCTATATATGTGTATATATCAATCACAAGACACCTATTACATCCTATTTACCCATTCACGTGTCTACATCCTATCCACACATCTTTTATATATATATATATATAGGGTATGTTTATTGTAAGAGGGGAATCATGATAAGAGGTGTAAGAGGCATTGTAATCCACAAGATCTCATCAAAAGTCAACAGAATTTAGTCAAAAAAATGATGATTAGTAACTGCCATATTAATCATGTTTAAGGGTAAATTAGAAACTTAAAAATACTAGTAACTTCTAATTTCACGCTCCTAACAAAAATCACGTTAGCATACGTTTAAAAATTGATGAAAATCCTAATTTAAGTATTACACATCTAAATTTCACAAAGAAAAATATACACAGATAGATGACATTTATCAAGAGAAAATTGGTGAAAATAGTCATCAAGGGAAAATTAATAAAAATAGTTGAAAATAGTCATTAAGGGAAAATTGATGAAAATAGTCATTGATGAAAATAGTCATCAAGGATTCAAGGTTATCAAGAGAAAATTGATGAAAATGAATAACTCATCTTCAATCTAGCAAACAAATAAAAAAAATTACTAACAATTCAAACTCCCACCATATACTCTATGGGTCGGGAGTTTGATAAGAACAGATGAAGAGGATTGAACTTGTAGAGAAAGAAACAAAACAATGTCCATATTTAATGGTTGTTTCTTTCCATATATAATGGGGATTTATTTAAATTCCATTTAATTAAAATATTTGAGTGCCTATTAGACTCTTTAGTTAATTATGACACATGTCATTCCCTAGTTGCCTCTTACCCCTCTCACCAAAAAATTAGTCTTACTTGATCTCACTCATATATATATATATATATATATACTAGCATCGTACCCGCGCAATGCTGCGACGGCAAATAGTTTTTGTTTTATAACATGCCGTTTTCAAGAATGTAATTATATGTTATTCACGCGATTCAATGTCACGAAAAAGTTTTCTACAGCAATATGTCCGTTTTTTTCAAATTTTCTTTTATTTGCATATAACTATTTTATTA
>JAUEJL010061131.1:0-18435 GCA_032274825.1 Drosophyllum lusitanicum | reverse complement strand
TAAAATATTAGTCACGTGTTTTTATTCCGCTGCGTATTTTAAAAGAAAAAGATAAATTAGTATTTTAAAAAGAAAAAATTTGGTTCTCGAAATCGGGGTGTTACAGTACCTCACAAAGATATGCTCATACCTAAACCCTAGGGGTACATGTGTGCCTAAACAGGCATGGGCTTCAACTTAGGGTCGCCCGTACCTTCCATAGGTACGGCCGTGCCCTTCATCGTTCAACAGACTGTTTGTCCAGAACACACATTTCCGACCAAACTCAACCAAATTCAACATGCAAGCATTCTAGCACTTCTAAAACACTTTACTAACAACTAAAAACACTTGAAACAACCTTCTTAACATACTTTGAGCATCTTTTGATCATTTGACTCCAAACACACATTTTTGACACATTTGCAACTTAAAACTTCTCATTTAAGATCATACATCTTAAAATCAATTTGCATGCATCAGAATCTATCACAATCATCTTGTATGCATCATAAATTCCTTACTTTAATCAACCACTTCACTTGAAGAACACTAAACCCATTAAAAACCCCCCCAAATTACACATGTTAAGGGTTAGATTATCATACCTTGAGGCTTGATTTAGCTAGAACACCTTGAATCCTTCCTAATTTGAACAAAATATGAATTTCTCTATGATTTCTTGCTGCTCTCGTGTTCTTCCCAGCCTTATGTCAAGCAATTTTGACCAAATGGTCAACTAGCTCACTTATATATAACCATTGTTTGGGCTATTGACATAATCGGTCCCTCTAGCTTTATATTTCAAGTTTTAGCCACATAAGTTTTCCTACTTATCAATTACTATAAAGATTTATCATCTTAGTCTCTTGACTTGATTAATTACACAAATCACTTACTCCATAACTCAATTAAATTATTTATTATCTTAATAAAGCATGCATTAAAATATAACTTATTAAATACTCAATAAATAAATTTAAATAAATATCTCACATTTATCGGGGCGTCACACATTTCTAACAACAAATGTCATCTTACATCTTGTGAGTCAATAGAAGTTGATAATCAAAACCATAAAAAACATGTCATAATTAATTTCGTCCCATAATCATTATCTAATGGCCTACTGTGCATTTGACCCAATCTCATATCCCATAAAGCATTTAGCATTTTCATGGGTCAAATATCCATCATATAGAATAAAGTGTATTATGTATCATATATTCATATTCCACATAATCGTTTCATATATCATATATCATTTCTTGTTTCGTAAATCACACTGTGTCATATGCCATTTAATTAAATTGTTATCATGACACAAATAGTTTATTATCCCGCATATCATATATCATACATTCTTTTCATGTTCCGTTTCATCATATCATCACGTATCGTATATCATTAATCAATTATTGTCAATAAACATAACCATTAACCATATTCTTAAACCTTATCCGTAAACTGCATATCATTACCGCGAAGGTATTCCTAGTGCGTAACGTCCAAAAATATTTTAATTAATAATAATTTATAACTTCAAACCATTGTTTATAATTATAAAACAAACCATTAAGTTTTACAGACATCAAATTCAAACAAGAGTTTCACACTTATATTTTATTCAAACACTTTTGCGGAAATAATGTTATCATGCTGGAAGTTTCCTTATGTCCTTACCTGGACCTCTTGAAAAAGAGTAAATATCCATGGGTAAGCATAAAGATTAGTGAGCTAAAACATTACTTACAACTTATAACAGATGACACACAACGCATGTATAACACATCACATCATAAAATCATATATGGTCCACTGACCTAGATGCTACACTAGCATCATTGTAACCTCATAGGTTACCGGTTGTCATGTTGATCATGACCAACCCACATCATAATTTGGTAGGCATATCATCCTGAACTACCTACCGGTTGTATACAACCTTAGATTTTTACAACCCATTGAGTTGTCACGTCAACCGTAACCAACCCCGAGTTTGCACATCAATAGTCAACACATAAGGTTATACAAACACATATCCTCACAGGTTTCATTATAATGATTCACACAATAATTACACACTTACACATAAAAATTATTTATATAATATGATATAATGAGTAAGTTAGTGAAAACTCACCTGATAGTAATAACAGTTATTACAACACAACAATATAGATCCCGAAGATTATGCACGTTTAATGGAAACAACCTACAATAGGTTTTTCACTACATATAACATTTATAAGTCCCCTAAGTACCTCAAGTCTTAATTAGTCCAAATATGTCAAAACTAATGTTTATACATGATTTCATCATTCTGCCTGAAACGCGTCACGTTTCACATGTTTAACAATAATTCCTTTTGATTTGATTCATAACCAATCTGGAACACCTCCTCTAGTCGATAGTCTTATGATCCGATTCAATCATTATAATACCTAAAATCCTAGTTTTTCATCCACAATCACAAGAAACGAATCACAACTCCCATGAGTAACACCACACGTCTTCTAACTTTGATTCTTCAACTATTGAGCCTCTTTGCACCTCAAGACGGCCAAAAACCCTCAAAAACACTAAAATTTCCTCTTGAACTCATACCTCTCAACTGAAGACCAGAAACATATTTATAGTTGCAAAATACATCAAATGTGTCACGTTTTAGCCAATAAGACGTGTCACAATGGTGAAAAATACTCCACCCAAATTATTGGTCACTTTCGGCTGCCAACTCACTAACTTTTGTTCCCCACTAAGATCCAATCACATTAAGACACGTTTTAAACCTCTGAACACGTTACAACGCCTTATTGCTATTATGCAATGTGTTTTATTAATGTAACGCACTACGTTTGGCTTTGTAATTAAATTCTTTGGTTTTCAATATGATTTAACACTTAGAGCAAAAACATTCTTAATTTACACAATATGAATATGTATTTCATACTTAACAACTTTGTTACATCATTTATACATAATTATTCATTCGTAAAACACTAGTGTCACAATGTAGAGCCCTAGCTCACTAAGACAAACCTAGTTCACTAATTACAAGACAAGCAACCCGTTTATCAACTGGGGCGTGACTCCCGGTTTATGCATAAGTATACTTTATTCGGTGTTTTCGCTACTCCGATTATGCAGTATAAGTACCGTATTGTCGTTCAAGTATAAGTACTAACGGAGGCAACCACTATCAATTCCTCCACATATTTACATGATGTTTTGCATACTACAACACCTGCTGTCACACATCACTCAAGTACAGTAATACATAAGTATACGTGTACCATTTGTTGCATAGGTTATATAGAAACTAACCCGTATATGACGAATACTTTATCCTAGAAGGTCATAACATACCTACTAGGTTTGCATATCCGTAAATGAGCAATTAAGGTTACTAGCTCTGCCATTAAGTTCATTATACAACTGTATCATTCCGTATATAACCATTAACATGTTTTTAAATATCCATTTCATTTAATATAGAAATCTAAACATGCTTATCATATCATATCATATAATTTCCATTTGTATCCAACATATCAACTAAATCACATAATGAGACACACATGCAAGTCATATAATTTATATCATGTAAATTATCATTATTTTCAAATCACACATAATCGTATAACATAACTGTGTTAACCGTATTCATGTAAACCTTTTAAAAATAGGTTTCGTACCACATTTTATGAAACTATTAAACTCACCTTGATCCAAACATTACTTGTCGAGTTCAAGTAATTTTGTTAATCTCGCTTGCGATTTACCAAGCTTCTAACCAATCTCCCATTCCTTTAAACTCCAAATATTGGCTATTAAGGCACTCAAATAGTTTCAATAGCCTTAAGATTCATAAGTCTTAATATGTCGATCTAGTGTTTAAACGAATTTCATCACTCTATCCGATCCAAATGCGATGTCTTTTAGCTTATTAAACGCGCCACATTTTCTTTTATTAGTAATAACTCAATTCCAATCGGTTCATAACCAATTCATTACTCATAGAGTCCTTAATTAGGTGTCATACATATATAAGATTATGCTAAACCAATCTATAACACTATAATCCAATTAGATTGTCAATATATCGTAAAACTTTAGTTTTTCATTCATAATCGACATATATAGAACATCTTTGACATATAACCGAATTATAAAGCCCATAACGGTAATTTTACCTCTTTTGGTTACTAGTTTGAGGCAAGATACAATTCCAAGCTCCCAACAACAACACCACGCGCGTTCAAGCCTTGATTTCTCACACCTATTGCTTTCTAGCAACTCCAAACAATCGGCGGAACCTTAAAATACCTTACAACACTCTATTTAGTCTCTAGAAATCGAAACTAAGGATTGGAGATCGAGTTCCTATTTATAGTTGTACAAATTCACAAACGCATTGTGTTTTATAGCAAAAACGCGTCACAACGGGAAAAGATTCCCGACATCATGATCGGTCACTTCCGGCTCATGTCCCACTAACTTTTGTCCCCCATATTGTGGCACGTTTTAACCATAGACGTGTCGCAACGCCTTCTTTATATTATGCAGCACGCTTTTCTTATTGGAACCCGTCATATTTTCCCCCTAAAATTATATTCTTTGGTTTTCATTTCAATTTAACGTTTAGAGCAAAAACATTTTTGATATATCCAATGAATATCATTTAAATAACTTCATATTATTTGAGTGAATACAAGCACATAATTTTCATGTCGTTATCTTTGTGTGTTTCTTTTGTAGAAATATGGATTATCGAGAAACCATGTCGATCCTTTGGGGTCTCTACCTTTGGGATATGTGATAAGGTATGCTCTAGTGGCATATAGCGTTTGAAAATCCTTATTTCATGGAAGGATTTATGAAAAGCCAACTTGAACAACATCAAGATGAACTATCTTAACCCATTTTTGTAAATCATTCAACGGATATTCCAAACAATGATAAGCTAAATACAACCGGTGACAAAAAGTAAGTAACCTAATCCTCAACTATAGTGATAATAATATTACTATGATTGTACATGAAGAGTCTTTTGAAGAGGTGGAAGCGAAGGAGGAACCTTCAACCCATAGTTCAACAATTATCATCCAAGCTACACCTCTATTGAATAAGTAGTTATTAACAATCAGCCACCCTTAACAAAAAAAAGGCCCTATGGGGCCTTTAATCTTGGAGTTGGAAGACATGAAGAATTGCGCAGATGAAGTTTTGGATTATCTAGAGTATTTTCTCAAAGATGAATTAACCTCAAAATCAGAGGTGATTATTAAATCCTAAAGTGCAAAGGAAACAACAGAGTCTAGATGGAAAGTGATCCAATCTACCAAGCTTTGCATAGCTAATTTACCCGTAGCATACACATATCACTACTATCATCCTTACATTGTAACTGCGAGGTGGATGATCTAAATCCTAGTAAAATAGTAAATTAGGATAAAGTTGCACTCGAGACTGGGACAAAAGTAAGTGCTTCTCATCAGGCAACCATGTTTGATTTAGCTTTGATTAATTTCTAATTTTATCTATTGCTTCATACACAATTTTGTAGGTGTTTACTAGAAACCCTTTAAAATCTTGTTGCATACGTTAGTTGTAACTATGATTTACGAAAAATGAGTTTACGTACACTTTATTTTTGTATTTATTTTAGGTTGATGGTTATTTGAGTCTTGTGTTTTGTGGTTGCAAGTTGGAATACTTTACATTGCACGGACTAGTCCATCCAGAGCCACTACTATTAGGTATGGGATAAAAATCTAAACCCAAAAATTTTGGGACGGGTTTTGGGCTGAGTAAATTATTTATAGGACCGGGTATTTAATTCCCGTAGAAATTTTTTTCAGGTTTGGAACGTTTATGATTTTAGGCAATACCTTCCCATTTACCAGATCCAGTTTACCCGACCATGAACCAATTATATTTAATACTTTATAATGATATAATTAATATACTAGAACTTTAAAACTTATATAAAATATTTCAAATTAGATTTTAAGGAGATGGTTCATCCTTACGCTTTTTGCAAAGTCGTGACTCTTAACATTGTTTGTGACTTTTGAATCATTCTCTAGAGCCGATCATCTCCATTAACAAACGATTGAAATTGATCATCTCAATCTCCCTTTATTAGTTTTGAACTTGTTGATCATCTTAGAAATTGTAATATTATAAAAATTCAACTTATTTTTCTAAGGCAAATAGGATCATGTCTCAGGTAACGAAAATCCTATTTGGTAATTTCAATCAATTAAGATCATAAATTGTGACACTCAAGTGTATACCCGCTAACTCAAATATGATATACGAGTTTATAAATGGGCATGAGAGTAGGATCATTAATACTTGTCTCATATACATCCATTTTCATCCCTAACTACTATTAAGATATGATTTGTGTCCTTCAAACTAGGGAGGTCTTCTTGTCCCCATATTTTACTCTAGTTATTTTCCACTATGTGTTCTCTTTTGTACATTAGGGCTAGTGTAATGCTTTAACCGTGAGGTGGAAGAGTAAAATATATGAGCTATGAGTCTAAGTCTTTGTTTGTCCTTAGTAGATATCTCAAATGGGTTTCTTGAACCATTTCAATGGAGATCAAATTACCAAATCAATTTCTCCATTCAATGTTGCAAAATGGATTCCATTTTATAAAGGTTTGTATTAACCTAGCTTTACAAAGCTCTAAAATGACTTAAACCAATGAATTTAACCCCAGAATCAACAAGTCAAGCAATATCGAAGGCCTAAATTCGAAAAACAACACTCTTAAATGGTTTTAAAGAAGTAATAGGATGAACTTGAAAAACGCACTAAAGCACTCTCGAATGATTCTCAATCTAGAGAAAGATGAGCATAGAAAAACCTTTAGTCCACTTTTTGCTATGATACTAGTTGATGGTTCCAAAACCAAAGTATCAAGTTGAAGTAAACAATGTCAAATCTACAATATGGTTTAAAGCAATATGAACATGAAGAACACAAGTTAATTCTCTCCGGAATATGATCTAATGTAACAATCTAAACCCCGTAGCATGATATTGTCTGCTTTACCCCACTACTTCATGGTTTTATTACTGGTATGAAACACGTGTTCCAACCAAAAGGCCTCATGTAATGAGAGGTATTCACACTCTTATAAAACTTGTTTCGTTTCCCTCTCCAACTTATATGGGATGAATGTTACATCTGATATATGAAAACTTAGGAAAAACGTATTTGCTTGTTTCCTTATACTAGCATGCTACCCGCGTAATATTGTCGTGAAGAATAGTTTCTATCCAATAACATGTTATTTTATAGAGTATAGATGTATGATATTCAGCAAATAGTTTCTATCATCATTTTTTCTCTTTTCTTTCTATCAACTTTTTTTTTCATTTTTAAAACAAAATTTAGCAAACAATAAAACAACTCTTTCTTTATTTTTTGTGGGTGAGAAAATATGTAGTTATAGAAGAGTGTGTAAAATATGAGAAAAAAATGAATGTTATTTGAGAGGTATATTAGTAAAATCTGATTGCTAAAATTTTACGAGATTAAGTAAAGTAAAAGAGAAAATATTAAATATATTATAATATAGTATAAATAACCAAGGTATTTACAAAAGCTACCCTCAAAAGGCACTTAGGGTGAGTTTGATACAGAGAATGAAATTGCAAAAAAAAAAAAAACAGATAATAGAATTGTAGAGAAAGGGAATCAGTCTTTAGAATAAAAATTGACTCTACTGTTTAGTAGCACAGAGATTCCATTAAAAAAATTGACTCTAATGTTTAGTAGCACAGAGATTCCATTAGAAAAATATAACAGAGAATCATTTCTATTGTTTGGTACAAAAAGAAATTCAACAAAGAATTCTATCAAGTTTATCATTTGCACCCATAATTTTCATAACAACCATTTATTCAAACAAAAACAAACAAACAAAAAGATGCATAAATTAATACTTATGCATTTATCAAACAAATTAAAATACTACCGGCATAGTTCTTAACCAATTACAATACTACAAGCATAGTTTTCAACCATAGTCACACCAACAAAATTACTTCAACCATAGTGAAACCAAAAAAAAAAGAAAAGAACTTCAACCATAGTCAAACTAGAAAATACTACTTCAACCATATATATATGTGGGGTTTCAAATGGTTCTGAATATATGGATGAAACATTTCATGACGTTTGAGCATAAATGTATGTGGGGTTTGATTGCAATTTTGATCTCCAAACCTACAAAATCATGACCTCATGGGTAGGCTATAATCAAGTAGGTTAAAGAGAAAACAAAGGCGTATAGTGAAGCCGATCTGAAAACCCGAGAGAGAAAGAGAGACATACCTTGTTGGAGAATAACCACCCTCTACCGTCGGAGAATACGTAGCTTTGTTGGAGGGAGTGATATATATTAAAGAGGGGTGAGAGAGAGGCAAAGAGAGACAAATAGCGAGAGAGAGACATACATCCATCGAGAATGTATCTAATAATTAATTTTGAAATCCCTCCTTTTCTTTCCATCTCATGAGGAACTGAAAATGGAGATCAGGAGTTGCGTTATTTCCCATTTTACAATTCTTGCCACTAAAGAAACAAAAGAATCATTTCTATTTCCCTTTCTCAACCATTATTTGTACTAAACACACTCTTACATCTTTATCTTTGACCTTTACGTTCTATTCTAGTAATAGACTAAGCTTATAAATACTATACCAGAAATATATTACAAGCAAGTACAAAAACAAAATAAATTGAACCCACCACATAATATTTCTAACACTGAGCTCAAGGCTCACCTTTGGTGAAGAACACACACACACACACTCTTACATCTTTAGCCTTTGACCTTTACGTTCTATTCTAATAATAGACTAAACTTATAAATACTATACCAGCAATATATTACAAGCAAGTACAAAAACAAAATAAATTGAACCCACCACATAATATTTCTGACACTGAGCTCAAGGCTCACCTTTGGTGAAGAACACACACACACACACTTGAAGGTGAAAGGCAGCTTGGTTAAAATAATACCCTCAATCGCACTATTTATACTTTAAGTATTTTGATTAGAATGCCAAAGAACTCTCTCAAATCTGTATTATTCTTGAACAAACATGGAAAAAAAGATCAATTATAATTAAATTTTAGATTTCCAATACATGTCTTATTTATCCAACTTGAGCTTTGGGTTTTATGAATTCAAAAATGATAAGTAATAAAGTGCTTTCTGTGAACTGTGTTTTTCATGCCAACTTTACAAGTGTTTTAGGCATTGTTTCAAACAATGATATTTTTGTCGTCTTGTTTTAGGCATTAGTAACCGAAGAGTTTGGACGCTTTATGTACATGATGATGTTTTGGGTAAGAGCATCTGTAACGGGTGCTCGTTATCTTGTTTAACGAGGAAAAACAAGCATGTTTCTCGTTACTACCATTGCTGCAATCTCGTGATCCGGTTGTGATGACTTAGCTTATTACTCAAAAAGTTTGACTATCACTCTTCTCCCACAATAGCAAGAACCCATGTCGATTTAAGTTTTTTCTTAAAAAAATTGACAAAAAAGGTAAAAAAAACACAAGGATATTGGAGTTGAGCAAAGGAAAACATGACATAGTAGTTGTGTATGAGTTTCTTTCTCGTTTAAATAAAATAACAAGGTCGTCTTTAGCTATACGCAGGCAACACAAGCACACTTCATAGTTAGCAAACAAGTGAATAGACCGAAACCATGTCGTCTTGAAGACTTCAACCTCTCGTATCATTTTCGTCATTAAATTTCGAAAGAAACTAAACCTAGGAGTTATTGAATATAAACAAGTAATGAGGGACTGATTTTGTAATTTACCCAAACCTAAAGCAAGATACCAAATTCCAAAGTGTGAGTGAGGGGTTGTAAGTTGTAATTATATGTAGGGTGAAAGGTGATTTCCAAGTAAAGATAATTATCAGATATGGTTTGTGTGATTAATACCAAAAATACATGGTGGTAAGTGGTATAAACGACGAGGCAAAGCACAACCTCAACGTTTTCCAATGCAAGATGTAATATGCAACGCCGGATCACGACTATTCCCTTCACTTTCTTTCTCTCTCTAAACCCACCCTATAATCTTTACTTTTCAGTTTCAGATTTTGGTCTCTTTACTCTCTCTCACCACTGTTCTTCCCTACCAAGTTCAATTTCACTCATTACAAGCGAACAATTGATAGATTCAGTGCGGAATGCTGCTAGCCGGACTAATTTCTTGAAAATTTCTACAAAGTAAAAGGATTTAACAGATACCCATTTCAGAATCATGCCGGAACCGTTGGTGTCATCGTCTCCGTCATCGATTGAAGATAATGACAATACTTTCGCTACCAAAAAGAAGAAATCGGAAGAAGAAACTGACCCTAAACCTTTAGTTTCTGTTGGTCGGAGTAGATCTCAGGCCGCTGCTCGTCGTGTTGCTCCGGCGACTACTCTCGCCGTGGCTGTTTCCGTCCCTCAATCTTTAGCTACAACATCTAACTCAACGACAACAGAAAAACACTTGCAAAATGGGGATCTGTACATCGGAAGCTTTTCCGGCAACGTGCCTCACGGATCTGGGAAGTATTTGTGGTCTGATGGGTGTATGTATGAAGGCGATTGGAAGCGAGGCAAAGCATCTGGTAAAGGTAAGTTTTCTTGGCCGTCCGGTGCGACCTACGAGGGGGAATTTAAGTCCGGCCGTATGGAGGGTTCCGGTACTTTCACCGGCTCCGACGGCGACACTTACAGGGGATCCTGGGCGTCTGACCGGAAACACGGCTACGGCCAAAAACGTTACAGCAACGGTGATTTCTACGAAGGAACATGGCGGCGGAATGTACAAGACGGACACGGGCGTTACGTTTGGAAAAACGGCAACGAGTACGTCGGAGAATGGAGAAACGGCGTTATTAACGGCAGAGGGGTTTTGATTTGGGCCAACGGAAATCGTTACGACGGCAATTGGGAAAACGGTGTTCCAAGAGGTCATGGTATTTACACTTGGCCGGACGGCGGTTGTTATGTCGGCTGTTGGACGAAAGAAAATAATTTTAATTTCAAAAAACCTTTTCAACCTCAACAGATTCTTAATGGAACGTTTTATCCAGGAAATAATAGTGCTGGAAAAGAAGATAAATTAGGGTTTACTCATAAGCTATCTGCCCCATTTTTGGATGATAATTTCATGGTTTCAACTGCTAAAAAAAGGTCTTCTGTTGATGGATCAAGAGGTAGTTTAACAGAAAGAACGTTTCCGAGAATTTGTATATGGGAATCAGATGGTGAAGCTGGTGATATTACTTGTGATATAATTGATAATGCAGAAGCTTCAATGTTGTATAGGGATGCCATGGGGTTAGGTCGAGATGAAATTCGTCAGTTTAGAAGGAATCCGTGTTGTTTCAATGGCGGTGAAGTCAAGAAACCTGGTCAGATGATATCAAAGGGGCATAAAAATTATGATCTGATGCTTAATCTTCAACTGGGTATTAGGTAAAACCCTCAATTCATTGAACAATGATCTGTTTCTGTTTCAATTTGTGTATCTGGTTACTCTTTTTTCATAGATTGTCATGGTTGTATTATAGGTATTCAGTTGGGAAACATGCTTCGATTATACGGGATCTTAAGACTGGTGATTTCGATCCAAAAGAGAAGTTCTGGACTCGGTTTCCACCAGAAGGATCAAAGCTTACACCACCACATCAATCTGGAGAGTTTCGATGGAAGGATTATTGCCCAATTGTGTTTAGGTATTGTTTAAATCAATTGATAGAATCCTGAATTTTACAACGATATATCTATGGTGTTGATAAATTGTGAGTGGTTTATGATTTCAGACATTTGAGGGAGTTGTTCCAAGTGGATCCTGCAGATTACATGTTAGCAATTTGTGGGAACGATGCTCTTCGTGAGCTTTCTTCACCTGGGAAAAGCGGGAGCTTCTTTTATTTGACACAGGATGATCGGTTTATGATCAAAACTGTGAAAAAGTCAGAAGTTAAGGTATAAAGATCTTAAATGCTTGTTTCTCTTAATGAAACAACTGTCATATCATCATTGAAACTAATATTTGGCCACATTTAATCAGGTTCTAATAAAAATGCTGCCAAGTTATTACCAGCACGTTTGTCGTTATGAGAATTCTCTTGTCACAAAGTTTTTTGGCGTCCATTGCGTCAAACCCGTTGGGGGAATAAAGGTATTGTATTTTTTGGCTTCAATGATTTATTGCTTGTATGGATTTGCATTTTGAAAAACTGATTATAATGTCTGAAAAACTGATTAGGGGTTGCATATTCTGTTTCATACCAGCCCCAACAAACCTGATTACTGAAACACATTTGTGATTTGCTGTTTATTACAACATAAAAGGCACACCGACACGATTTTGTGCAGTTCATTTTATTACATCTGAATATTTCATTCTGATTATTCATTTTTTCATAATCACGTACGAAAGACGCTTCCAAACCTGTTCAATTGCCTATGTATAACAAGGTCTAACTATGTATACTTTTTGCCTTGCAAAGACTCGGTTTATTGTGATGGGTAATCTATTTTGCTCGGAGTACCGAATACATAGAAGATTTGATCTTAAAGGATCATCACATGGACGGACGACTGATAAACCCGAGGATGAAATTGATGAAACCACCACCCTTAAAGATCTTGACCTCAACTACGTCTTTCGCCTTCAAGATGTCTGGTTCAAAGAACTGCTCAAGTTAGTAAAATTTTCATCTTAGGGCTGTTTTAACTTCTTTTCACTATACGCTTTATCATTTCGCTTATATATTATGTTGGATTATGTGTTTTCAGACAAATCAATAGAGATTGTGAGTTTTTAGAAGCCGAGCGCATAATGGATTACAGTCTTCTAGTTGGCATGCACTTTCGTGACGACAATACGGGTGACAAAATGGGGTTATCACCATTTTTGTTGCGAAACGGTAATTTTCTAGTTTATCAACAAACTTTATTTGATATAATTTTTATCATGTTTTGTTTTTAACTTTTAATGTCATTTCAGGTAAAAGTGACTCATACCAAAATGAGAAGTTCATGCGTGGGTGTCGGTTTCTTGAAGCTGAGTTACAAGACATGGATCGTGTCCTGGCTGGCCGGTATGTTTCTCATGTCATTTTATGCCTAAAACAGTAATTATAGTCTATCTGTAAGTTTCAAAATAGATTTTTATGTTCTGGCAATGTGTATTAACTGGGCAGAGGCTATTTAATTGGCTTTTAATTGTGACTTGGCATGGTGGTTGATACATTTTAATGGTCTTTAAGTTGACAACCATTTCTTTTGTATGGTGTTTTGATCATGGTGGTTGTAAATAATTAATATGAATTGGTGTTTGGTTGGCTATTTGATGTAGTTCATCAGACAAGATTTGTTTGTGGGGACCTTCATGTGTTATTATTATTGCCTTCTAATTGCATTTGTAGACATCTGTTCATGTTTAAGCTTTGACCTTGACCATTTCTTCTCAAATTTGACAATATTAATCCTGTAAATGCTCTTGTTGATTCATGTGGCATGTTGATAATGGTTGACTTGATATACATACATTCACACGTAAAGATTACATATTTTTAATAATTTTTTTTAATTTCATCGATCAGGAAACCGTTGATCAGGCTGGGAGCAAACATGCCCGCAAGGGCCGAGAGGATGGGTAGGCGAAGTGATTTTGATCAATACATCCCTGGCGGATTCAACAATTTGACACCTTCAAGAAGCGGTGAAACATACGAGGTAGTACTCTACTTTGGAATTATCGACATTTTACAAGATTATGATATTAGCAAGAAGCTTGAACATGCATACAAATCATTACAAGCGGACCCTACATCCATCTCGGCTGTGGATCCAAAGCTATATTCCAAACGGTTTCGTGATTTCATAGGCAGAATCTTTGTAGAAGACAGGTGACGCTGGATGGATGGATGGATGGATCAAACCAAGATTCAAAACCACAACTCTTTGAATCTAGACATCGAGCACTAAACGAAACCATTGGTTCATGCTGAGTTTTGCGAAATCAGCAGGGTCGAAGACCATGGGTCTGGGTCGGGTTGTTTGTACATGTCGGGCGAGGGAGAATTGAATTATTATGTGTTTTTTTCTTGAATTATTTTCCTTGACATTTTTGTGGGTAGCAAGGAATATGTGAAGACTTAAAAAAAAGGTTATAGGAGGGGAGAGGTGGTGTTTGGGAATAACAGAGAAATGTACAGGGTGTTGCTATAGAGTGAAATGAAGCCATTGTGGATTTTTTGGAAGTATTAGTACTTTCACAAAATGTTGATCTTCTAGAAGGTTGATTCTGGTAATACCGAGTTTAGATGTTAACAACATAGCCTTCCGCCGTGTTGTTAACATCTAAATTCAGTACCGTCTTACTCGAACACTGAAATGGTAATCGATCCGTGAGTTTAATAACATCTAAGTTAGTTGATGTTAACGAAAATGATAATTATTTTATAAATATTGACAATATTTATGTTTGGAAAGTGAATTTGGTAAAAATTTACAAGTTTTGTATGAAAGCAGAAGCAGGACCAGAACAGGGGTGTGGTTGAATGACTTTTGCTTTTGTTTTGGGAGGGGGGCACAGAAGCCTGCATCAAAAGCAGTGAAAGCAAATGGCAAGAAATTTGAAAAATAATAAATAAAAGAATAGGGTGGTGCATTTACCATGTAGCCCACATACCCCTTTGCATTATCAGTAGGGTATATACGTAGGGAAAGGGGGTCATTGGGTAATTTCATAGGGTGGGGTAGAGAGGGGAGGGGTAAAAGTGTAAATAGAAGGAAACAGGGGTGGCTGCCTATTACCAACTTTGTTGACCAACAAAAATGGCCTCTATTTTCGTGTCTTATGCTTTCAGAGATCCGAAGCATGGGTCTGCATCTGAAACTTGTCATTTGTTTTTCAAATCTGGAATTTTATATTAAATGTTTTTGGGAAAATACAAAAAACTTTTTATATATTAAAATCAGGTAAACATCCTTTGACTTTTTTTAATAATCGTTAAAATCTTGATCTTGATCTTAAGATGTAATTTAGCTAAAACGATCTGATTCTTGATAGGATTTTTGCATATATGAGATTTTACGTAAGATTTTGATTTTGACTATAGGATTTTAGGATCTTAATCCGATTCGATCCTCTTTTAACTAAAGCTAGTCGGACAAACTTTTAAAATAAATTAATTTTGTTAATGTAACATAAAAATATAAATATCTGAACCTATTAAATTAAAGTAGGTTTTATAAAGTTTTTAATTTTATCATTCTAAAATCTAGATTTATAATATCACTTCTTTTCAAAAATATATAAATTATAATATCAACAAAATTACTAATATAAGTTTTTAGAAGGGCAAAATGAATGAAAATATAATTAATTTTGTCTTAATTATCATTGTATACAACTAATTTTAAATTTTTAAAAATAATACAACCAACTTTCATAATTCTCTTATTATATGCAAATAACTTTTGTCTGTGTTTAATATTTAGCTATCATTGTATATAATTAACATTTTCTAATTTTTATAGTATACAACAACTTGCATACAATGACAGAATTATAAAAAATAATTGTATTCTTTTAAAAAAATAAAGTTGGTTGTATACAATAATAACTAAGATAAAATTTATTGTATTTTTATACAATTTACCTGAAAAAGAAGAGTAATGTTAAGTAAAACCCTTATTTAAAGATTGTTTAATTGCAGTTAAATAAAACTATTCAACACTAAATGCTTAATCATTTAACATTTAGCGTGTTTGATTCTTATTTCTGAAACGATTAATTGTTGTTCAATAAAGCGTTTAGTTCACCAAAATGTATTCAACTCGTATATATTGAACTTTAGAAGTTTCTATTGCGAGTATCGAACATTTAATTTGTCATAATTGTATGTATTAAACTTTCTATTGTATATACTAAACTTATGTAGTTTTTCCTTTTTTGTGTATCCAAAATATATACAATAGTAAAAAATTAGAAGTTTGATACACACAATAAAAACTTTTAAAGTTCGATACACACAATAACAAAACGTGACAAATTAGATACATTTTGGTGAACTAAAACCTTGAATAAATAATCATCTCTTATCTTATACCAAATCATTATAAAAGTTAAAATGATAACTTCATCATTCTGGTTGTTTATTTAGAAAACATGTCACCTTCTAAACAAATTTCATTCATAATCTTTAAATTATTTAGATCATGAAATCTTTTAACGCTTAATTATAATATTTTATCAAACAACCAATTAAGAGAGGAAAACGCAATGAACTTTAATCAGTCATTTATGATATTAAAATCAACGTGCAATCACGATTTAGTAGTTACCCAAAACTAAAGGACATGGTGTAATTAATCAATTATAATATAAAAAATAAAACATTTCTTATTTTATACTAATAATTTAAAGAAATTACTAATTTCTAGCTTGTCAAGGTCGGGATCTTATGATGAATCATTTTAATCTTCATAAGATTGAAACTGTAAGATCGTAAAATCATACTATGATTTCCTAGTTTTTTTATATGTGTAGTAATTGATATAAAATGATAATAGTATTATATAAATTTAATATAAGATTTCAAAGTTTAAATATGATATTAAGAGAAGAATACAACTTCTAAAAATGGTTTAGTTCATCAATATATATTTAACATGTCACATTTTGCTATTGTGTGCATAAGACTTTGAAATTTTCTATTTTGTGTATCAAACATCTAATTTATTGTATGTACTAAACTTATATATTTTTTTATATAACTAGAATACATACAATAAACTAATTAAAAGTTTGATATACACAATAAAAACTTTAAAAGTTCAATACACATAATAGTAAAAAATGATAAAGTTGAATCCATTTTGATAAACTAAAAAAAAAAAAACCAAAAAGAACTTGCATGTTTCATTTAAGACCATGGGTATACCTCTCATTTATTTTTTCCACCTTTCTTTCATGCTAACTTCACCAGTCCCCATTTTTCATTTTTCTTCAATCTCTCTAACAAAAAAATATAAATATTCATATTTCTATTTCTCTATTTTTTCACCCATTTTTTTAATTCTTTAATACACAACCAATGATTTAAAAACATTTAATCAACTATTAATAAACAATAAATAAATAGTAATAATATTTAATCAATAGAACAGAATTCAATTAATTACAACGTGCATAAAATTGAAAAAACGCAAACCTAAAAATATAAATAAAACAAATACAAATATCTAGTTGTCGTCATATATGTAAGTTCTTGCGGTATTAAGGAAACCAAATACTCGTTTTCACATCCTCCATTGCTGATTTTTGCGTTGTCTTGAATTTTCCTCTATCGTCTTGTGAATCTGATTGATTTGACAAATATAGTTCATTCAAGATAAATCTTATTATCAAGATAATGCTGTGTTTGTATTGTACTCCATTCATCTCAATCGGACGCTCAAGTGCTCTTCCATTTAAAATATCATGAAACTGATTAAGAACATCGTTGTCATTGTTGAAACCGGTAACACCAAATAATGTATGTCAAAGCTATCGATCATACGATATCACTGCTTTCATTATGATCGGGTGTCAGGATCAACTCTCATGTATTGACCTCGCCATATAATAGGCGAATTTCTCCACCCCTAATGTATAGAATATTGCATACTAGCATTCCAGAAAAGTCGTGTTTGGATATATTCATACTTTATATACAATAGTTGCATGTAGCTGAAAGTAAGTTTACATAAATACTTTTTTTTCCATTAAATTTAATGACACCTTTATACAAGTTTTGTAGACATTCCTTTGAAGTTATATCAGAGATCTTCAAACACTTATCTCATTCCGATATTGGAAATGGAATCTCTCTATCTAAATCATCAACTATTTGTAGGAATAGATGTCCTCTCATCTACGTCTAAACATGTCATTCTTATATATGGATTCTTGGCAAATTAGTCATGTACGAGAAAATTGTGTGCAACTTCTTGATTTCTGTTCTCTTTTTTGGATGCGAACTTTCAGCTTTATTATAAAAAAAGGAAGACTGTTGCATGCTTGTATCATGGTTGCAATAAAAATTGTTACAATATAACTTGCTAAAAATTTGTTATTGTATGTAACACAGTCTAGTAGAACTAGTTTGCGATAGGGGTTTAAACGAGTCGAGCTTTTATCGAGTAACTCGAGCTCGAACTCGAGCTCGGCTAGTTCGAGTCGAACTTTATCAAGCTCGAGTTCGAGTTCGAGCCCAAAAACGAGCTCGAATTATTTAACGAGTCGAGCTCGAGCTTCTAAGAGCTTGGCTCGAGTCCTTATCGAGCTTTTCGAGCCTTGTATAGTATATGTATATTTATATATGTAATATGTATATATGATGG
>JAUEJL010061120.1:0-18438 GCA_032274825.1 Drosophyllum lusitanicum | reverse complement strand
GATTGGATCAAAACCGAATAATTACTATGGATTCCGGTTTGGTTCTGGATACTATAATTTAAACCGAATAAACCAAATAAACCGAATAAGAATATATATATATATATATATATATACACACACACACATATATATAGCACTAGTGGAACAAAATAATCCATACGTGTCATGTCTATGGTTATTTTACAACTTAGTATTTTTAATTATAAATTTATAAAGCCACTAATCGCACTAGTTATTGTAACCTAGACAACTATATTTTAATCTTAATAGTACATGTATCGAATCTAGTTTTTAAAATATCTCGACTATTTAAGCATGTATTTATATAAGAATGAAAACCGCATTGTAAAAACCGATCCAACCAAATTGTAATTTGGATAGTTTGGTTCGGATCTTAAGATTGTTTGGATGGATCGGATCCTACTTTTCAAAACCAAAATCCAATTTGATTTACTCAATTGGATCGGATCAAACCGATCCATCCGAACGTACACCCCTAATATCGCGTATGTCATATTTATATCTTTATATATTGTTTACCACGCAAATCATCATATTAGTTCTACATGATCATGAGTTCATATATCTATAAGTATATATGCATGCATCCCAAACATTATGTAAATCAGTCGCATATCAACACTAAATAAGTAGAATGCATTCACAAACAATTGTTAGTCAATCTTAAACCTTCATATATAGGTATATCATCTTAAACCCCGTTAATACTTTCAAAATAGATTTTGTCTTCGTGCTCGGTTTTGTAAAATAACTAAACTCACATCAAACCGGACAAAAAGATCACCACGAAACTAGATCCGACAAGCTTAACACACGGATCGTTGAATGCTAGTCTTACAAGCTCCACAACCCTCTTCGAGATCTTCACAAACAAAGCCGAAGTCGAAACTTAGCTCGAAATGGTAACACCGCAACACCCGACACTCACAAACTCGCAATAACCAAGCCCCAATACTAACACACGCTTTCTATCCTTAAAAATGCTCTCAAAATGGGCAGAGTAACGACACCAATGTGGATAACTCAAGAGAAAATGGCTGAAATGGCAAACATATTTATAAACCTACCCAGATGCGTCGCGTCGCGATCTCCTGCCACACGCGACCTTTTGACACACGCGACTTCCTGACACATGCAACCTGCACGTGACTTCTGCCGCCCAACGCGTCAGGCGTCGCGTCGCGGTCTTCAAAAATCAAGAATTTCATTTTTCAACTTTTAATTCTATTTTTCAACTTTTAATTCTTTTACAAATAATATTGTATTTCTTAAATATACTTCTATGTAAAAGAGCTTCATAAATATCAATCATACTCGTCTAAATACAACACTAAAAAAATAATCCATAAATTCGGGTCGTTACAATTCTCCTCCCCTTAAAAGATTCCGTTCCCGAAATCTACAACTCCATTAAACAACAAAAGGTTCCATTTCAATCTTATTGCTTTCATTAGTTCATACATAAACACGCTTACTAGTATCAAATCCATAACAAAATACAAAAGTCGCAACAATCCTACTTAGAATCATCATAACACTCGGGAATTACTAAACTACACACATACCCCATCATTTCTCGTCTCCAATTATGCATCTCCTTTGCAACCGAAAGAAAAACTCAACTAGTTGCTCTTGCCTTATCCTTCTTGTTGACATCCTCGTACCTTTTATTTGGGTTAGCACATTCCCTACTAAAGTGCCCCATCTCTTTACAATTGTAACACATAGGCTGCTCACTTTGGCAATCTGAAAATTTGTGCCCTAACCCCTCACACCGGATGCATCTTGTAGTTTTGATAGTACAAGGACCACCATGAGATGATTTTCAAGTAGTGCAAAAACTAGACTTTCCTTTGGATTCATCTTTCTTCTCGTTGTCGTTGGAGGATTTCTTCTTATTGGAGGGCCTGGATGACCCTTCCCCCTTTCTCTTTTCACCTACCTCTCCACTAGCCCTTTCCTTCAGCTTTAAGTCATGCTCGATCCGCTGGGCTTCATCCATCGCATCACCCAAGTTAGTTCTTAGTCTCACGGTTGCACGGTATTCTTAAGGCAAACCCTCCACATACTGGTTCACTGTAGATGCATCATCATGGAAATACCTCTTGGCGAATTGCATCCGCTTAGAGAAAGTCGAGTTATACTCGGCAATTTTCATACTGCTCTTCTTCACATCAAGAAATTCTCTTTCGGCCCGCGGCCTAGCTCCGAAGTTGCAGCATCGATTTTGCAGCTTTTCTTTGAACATGCTCCAAGTGAGGTTCCTCCTAGTCACCTCTAATAGTGTGGCCTCAATCGAATCCCACCATTCCAAGGCCTCCTTCTCTAGCACACGGATAGCATAGCTAACCCGTTACTCTTCGATAAACACTCCTGAGTTATAAGTCTACTCCATCTTCCGGATCCATTGTATGCAGTCGAGGGGGTCTGTCCCTTCTGCAAACATAGGTGATTTGCACTCCCTTAAAATCCTATAGGTGTTTCCCATTCGATACAACGCATCCCTATTTCCACCACCTAGATCCGTTCCATGACCAATTTGAATGTCACTATCATCTCCTCCTTCCACATGAGCGGTCAACTTTCCTCCCAAAATCCCCGCTTCTTTTGTAGACTTCCTCATCAGACTTAACTCCGCACTTTGCTTTTTCAATGCATCATCCTTTTCTTTTAGTACCCTCTCCAACTCAGCCACTCGAATCATACAGCTGGTGTTGTGTGCTGTACAACTATTGTGCACAGACGCAGTTCTAAGGGGTGTCAAAACTCGCTGACTTTCTGCTCGGATGAGATAACTGAGGCTATGTTTATGATGTGACACGGAGTGTAGTGGGGCACAGAGTAATCATTTCACATGCTCAAGTTTATTTGCAATTGTCCTTAGTGTTTGAGAAATTGGAATTCTTCCAATTGAGATAATGGAAAAGCAATGTAATTACCACTCAATGACTTAGATTTGTTAAGGGATAATTGGGAAAAGAGATATATTACAAAGAACCTTAATGAGGTTATGTGGCACTTGAGAATTGAAAAGTGATTGGTAGTTCACTAATTAATGTGAGCAATAGCAAGGACTATCCTCGCCACAAAAAAGTTTATAAAGGACCGTCTTCACCACTTTTAAAGTTAATGGACTAAATCGGCAGAAATAGCTAAGTTAAAGGACCATTTGACTAATTAACTCAAATTTTAACATGAAACAAACTTGAGATGATTTCCAAATCTACCAATTTTCAAGATCTCAACTTTCAGTGCTCCAAGAGGTAGAATTAGGGCTAGGATACTTCAAATTTGCACCTAAGATCAACATGTAGTAATTAATCTTCAAAAATTCACTCCAATGCTCTGAGATCTTCTTACTATCCCTCTCTTTCTCGATAGTTCTAAGAAATCTATGGAATCCTAATGAGTCAAATGAACCAAATGTGGGTATATATACCTAGAATTAACACTCTTAGTCCCTGAAGTTTCAAACTCAACATCTACAACCCTTAAAGTTTCATTATTTCACATTTACAACATATAGCTTTCAAGGAATATACTTAAGCAACTCATGTAACAAAGTTTCCATAAATGTATTTCAAAATATATGAATATACATAATAAATAGTTAATACTCCATAAGTGTAAAACATAACAATTATTATGATTATAATTTATCAACAACTTCTTATGAAATCCAAATAAAACTCTTTATATATACATAAATCACTTTATTAGTTTGTTAAATAAATTATTAAATTTTCGGGATGTTATAATTCCTCCCTCCTTGAAGGATCACGTCCTCGGAATCAAATAAAGTAAATAAGCTTTCATAATATCAAAATTAACACTCAATCCTTACTAAGATCCACTATATTTAATAACGACATAAACCATTCCCGCAATCTCTTTAGCAATCCCTTCTACATGACTTTAGTTATAATCCAACCTATTCAAATGGTATAAACCATTCAAATAAATTCTTACTCTTTTATCCAAGGATAATCAATCTCTCACATCTAACTATCCCCCAAATAACCTCATAATTCAAAACCCAAGCACATCTGTTTTCTATTTTTCTAAACACAATGGGGATTAACCCTAATAACCCGTATTAATCCTATTAGCTTACAATTAAACATCAATAGTCCATTAACTATTCATTTTTCCATTGTGGCCCTTAAAATTTGCATTGACTCGTTTATTATATAAAATACTAAGAATCTCGAGCGAGCACGACAAAGAACTAAACTTATCTTATTTAATATTCATGAGCGTGTATTATAAACTTTATTCAATTCACAATTAATTATCTTTTAATTAATTTCTTTATTTATAATATACAAGTGTTTATAATAATATATAATGAACACTTAGTGTTCTTCTTTATATGAACTTTGTTAACAACTCAAAAAATCATAGTTTTGAATTTTGAATTTTGAATTTGAAAGCTCACAAAATATTTGGAATATAAAGAGTTTAGATTGGTAAAATGTGTGTAAAAATGACCATAAGTGTGGTTATCATAGAGAGAAAGGAAAATACAAAAGTCACATCTTGGTGCTTGGTGGCTGCACCACAGTGTCGAGCGTGTGTAACCCAGATCTGTCCATAGTTTACTTTTACTCTTTTGAATGTTATGGTTATCTTGTTCACACTTTTAGTTTGACAAAAAAAATTATAAACACCTCACTTAGCTTGTTTAGAAAACTTCACAAACATATAACCCATGGACAATGACTAAGATTTGTATAGATTTGATTTCTCATTTTTCACATTGGTTTTAAACCTTCAACCAGAGAGTTTGAAAAATTGCCCTACCAATGGAGGTTTATGTTGGAGATTTGCCAACACAAGAAAGATCTTTGATTGAATATTTGAGTCACCCAAATTCATGAGTTGTCTGTGATTTGGATATGATAATGGGTGTTCTTTTATACACCCTAATCTACTATGATTAAGATTTTCTCATTTTATGGTCAAACATAACCCATCACATTCTCTCACAAACATGAGTGCGAGTCCTTTATTTTAAATCAAGAACAAGTCTTTTTGTAGTTCTCACTCTTATGTTTATAAGAAAACAATGATACATCATATTTGACCAAAATGAGAGCATTTATGATACAGTCTACTAACAGTTTATCATAACACATCCAACTATCCAATTAAGAACCAAAAAGTAAAAGTTGTCACCCAACAATTAATCACACATACATAATCTAAGGAGTGGAAGCAAAATAGATTAAGGTGTCATAATAAAAACCCTTTTAATAATAATTGGTCTTTCATTATGAAATTAAGTTTTGTATAAACTTTAAAAGTAAGGTTTTTATTTTTTAAATTTCATACGGTAATTATTTTACAGAGTTGTGTTCAATAAAGTCTATGTAAAAAATATAATCTTAAAATTTTAATATTTAATCACAGGTGATTCAGTATACAATCATAGGTGATTTGTAAAAGCATCACATGTGAATTACGAAAATGTCACTCCGCCCAAAATTTTAAAATGCAATATAGACCATTGATGCTATTGATATAAAGACTAAAACTAGTCCTTTAAAAATATGAATTAAGTACGAACTATATTCAATATTCTTCTTATTTTATAATCTCTATTAATTTATGATCAAACAAATTTTTTTTAAATAATGAATATTTTAATAAACATGTTATTTTCGTACTTGCTTGAAATAAAGTTCGTAGCATATTAATTCCATTTAACCGGAACCCGAACACGGTCAAGTGGTCGTCTTCGGATCCATCCGGAGGGGGTTTCCCTGTCATTTACACAAACACTTGGAGGGCACACTGAAATCACTTCGATCTACGAAAATCGAGGAGCTTCTTCTCCGCATCGAATACGAATTCAATGTCGTCGATATATGTATCGGAACCTCCGACTAAGGGCAAGGTTATACTGCAGACAAATTATGGGCCGCTTGACATCGAATTATGGCCAAAAGAGGCGCCGAAAGCCGTGAGAAATTTCGTTCAACTGTGCCTGGATGGTTACTACGATGGCACCATTTTTCATCGGATTATTAAATCTTTTATGGTTCAAGGTGGTGATCCTACTGGTACTGGCACAGGTATTTCACCTTCGTAGCCCTCTTTACTTTCTCTTTTCTTTTTTTTTTCTGAAATACATATACAATCACTTAGATATATTGATCTTCTGGAGGTTGTAGGTAGTAATGTTACTATTAGTAATGACCCATTTTTATGATGTGAAGGTAAATGTGTATCAATTATTGAAAATATCAAAGTCAAGTAGCAATTTTTGACGATTATTGTTGTAAAATTCCCAGAAGTGATAAAACCCCCTATTTCCTTTAGAGATATAACACAAGTGCTGGTTCATTTGGTCAATTTTTATCGTGTAAACTGTAAAGCATGTGGATTTGCCACAGTCCTGGCGTACAATGTGAAACTGTACAGTATTTCTGGCACTGGATTGTTTATGGAACTTGGCAGCAATCAAAAGGTTATGAAGTATGCAGTTTGCTTGATTCAAAAGTTGCATACCAGATTAGCATATAAAAGAGCATTGAGTTTAGAGAATTTAAGGCTGAATTTAAGTTTCGTTTTCATTACTGTTCAATAGTTGCTGAAATGTTTGATAATTAATCTGTGTTAGGCATCCCATATTTGTTTCAGGAGGGTTTTTTTCCGATAAGTAGATAAAGATTTCTCAAATACAGGTACTCCTTTTTATAGCTGAAACTAAAAGTTTCAAAGAATGATGTTAGAACTGACTTTTTTAACTAAATGTGGTATAACTAACTATTGTAAACTTAAAAAATAAATATTGAGCAACGAACAGCTATTAATATACCAGCTACAAGTAGTTACTATATTCATCTTGGAACAATGAATTACTATTGCAAACAAAAGATTTGAATTATAAACTAAAGTAAAAGCAGCGACAAAGGGATTGAAACCAAACTGCTGTACCCAAAACTAAATCCACATCAATATTTTGCCTTCTTGTTGTGTAAATATTTTCTTATCCATAAACTGTTCCATATGAATGCTTGTTATATGGATATTGACATAACAACCTATAACATGGCTATGTTAACATACTTTTCTGTAAATTGTATTTCTGAATTCAGGTGGTGAAAGTATATATGGAGGGACATTTTCTGATGAATTTCATTCACGTCTAAGATTCAGCCACAGGGGTTTAGTTGCATGTGCAAATTCTAATTCACCAAATACAAATGGAAGTCAGTTCTTTATAACCTTAGATCGTTGTGATTGGCTTGATAGAAAGCATACAATATTTGGCAAGGTAACAACAGGTTCACCAATGTATATTTACTGCCTGCCTCTTTGGATATTGATGGATTTTATGTGGTGTATAGGTCACCGGAGATTCTTTATATAATTTATTAAATTTGGGTGATATTGAAACTGATAAAAATGACCGACCGCTGGATTCTCCTCCAAAAATACTTTCCGTTGAGGTATATTTTTAATATTTGTATTTTTTTTCTTTTTTGTGTTATGTTTTAAAGGCCAAATGGGTTTATCAGATCGAAAGTCCAAAAGTGTATTTGTAATGTATATAGCCAACTAAATTGGTTTTATTTCAAAAAGTTAAATCATTATTGTAATAATATATCTTTAGTAATCATATTTAACTCGCAAATTATATATATAAATAATTTATTGTTACCAAACTTGCATGATCCATGTATTTACTATCTTGAGAAAACCCTTTTTTAAGATTGACTCAGCTTGTTGTATAACGACTTGAAGTGTGTATTGTTTTACAGATGTTTTTTTCAAGATATTCTCTAATGGTTCCAAAATCTTCGTATCTAATAAGCGTTTGTTTTGTTGGTTATTGATATCATTGATCCAACCCAAAACTGTAGGTATTGTGGAACCCATTTGATGATGTTTTTCCACGAGCTGCACCTGCTAAGTCGTTGCCATCAACTACTATGGAAACTGCCAAAGATGCAAACAAGAAGGCTACAAAGTAACAAATTTATCCTGACTTTGGAGTTGTTCAAAATCTTGATATTAGATAGAATTTCCTTGTGAATTTTCCTTTAATCATATGATCTTTTTATTATATGTTTCTAGAAAGTTGAACTTGCTGTCGTTTGGAGAAGAAGCAGAAGAAGAGGAGGTGGAATTGGCATCTGTGAAGACTAAGATAAAAAGTAGTCATGATGTTTTGAACGATCCTCGTCTTCTGAAAGAAGAAAATGCAGGAGACAAATCGGTAAGTATAAACACATTTTTTATACTTTTTGTAAAAGAATACTAATATTTTTCTTACATCTGCAAATAGTGACACAATCAACCTCCCTAGCAAAATGTCTCTTACGATGCCTTAGCACAAGCATACATAAATTTATTATGCCTTTGACCATATTCTAAGTAAGTAAGTAGCAATCTTGACCAGCTTCTAAACAAAATTGCGAGTCTCCAAAATACTGACTCTAAATTATTGTGGGGTTTTATAGCTAAACTAAAGTGACATTTGGTGTTAAATTTTTTTTACTGGAGATGGTTAATAGAGATCATATACTTCAAACCCTGACAATGATTGTAAGAGAACTGTATTTAGTGAAAACAAACAAAGCATATCAGTCAACGACTCTAGGTTGATGCCTTGATGGTGAGTCCATTTATTTACGTTTATTGTTAGGCTTAGCACTTAAAGACCCACCCATGATTTCACCCGTTGACTCATTAATATCTCAACATCAACATTCGATGATTTTTTAGAAAATTAATGGGAACTTTACTATTGCAGGATTCAATTGAAGATAAAGCAAAAAGAGATTTGCAAATGAGCGTTCGAGAAGCTTTAAGCTCCAAGAAGGAAGATTTACCCAAGGAATCAAATGCTGATTCTGCAGATAACAGTGATGATGATGACGAGGCAAACTTTGATGCACGAATGCGTCAGCAAATACTTAAAAAGAAAAAGGAGCTTGGGGATATGCCAATGAAGCAAAAAGGGCGTAAAGGTAATTTGAACCCTAAAGTAAAGTGTGTTGTTTGCTATTTTAAGTAAAGGTGGCTATTCCGAACCATTTACTTGTGAATGGGTTGAGTTGGGTTATGTTTTACCTCTAATGCGCCATACGGGAAAATAGATAGAAAGGGAATGTACCCATTTTCTTTAATTTAAGATGTGCATATGATAAGATTGCAATAGCTAAGAACAGAGAATTGGAAATAAGGTAGCTGAATTTTACTAAATGAATTGATAAATCAAAACGTTCCAGGCATGGAGATCTCTTGTCCAAGCATACGCTGATTACAAAGAAGACAGAAATAAAAAGGCAATCCTACCATAACTCTCTCCTCCACTAAATAAGATTTGCTTTCATAACGAAGTAGCTAACTTGTTCATCACTACCCTACACGTGTCCTATCCTGCACGTGCCCTCTACCTCCTCCGGTAGACTCTCCACATGTTAGGCCTATTGGGCTGTTTAATTGCATCTCTACTATAGTGGTCTCAGTGGGTTGCACCCTATCATTAGTCACCCCTTGAAGAGCAGGCTTGTCATCAAGCCTAAGTCGGGAAATTGGGCATGGAAATAACTTCAATTCTCCAAGTGGCATCATCAACTGAACTCGATTTCCACTCGATTAACCACTGAGTAACTCATTTTGTATCCTTTTGTAACGGTACGCGTAGCAATGTAAAGAAAGAGAGTGGCTCCATCAGATACCATTCCAACTTTCACATTGATAGGGAATGACCCATAAAAACGTGCAAACAACTTTTGGTTGATCCTATGAATGATAGAGTATTGCCGGTGAGGTATCAACTTGAGATATACCCATTCGCCAACTTTAAATTCGACATCATGGTGGTGTTTGTCGGCAGTGGTTTCCATAAGTGGTTGAGCTTGAGCAGGTGGTATTTGAGTTGTTTTAAAGCCTCGTCCTGATCTAGTAGATCTTGTTTAACTGTTTCACATCGCACTTCCCCCGGAACATAGTGAAAAACAGTAGGGGGAGGTCCTTCGTAAATGATTTCAAACAGGGTGGTGTTGGTGGACACATGATAGGTAGTATTATGCCAAAATTCAGCCTATGGAAGCCAATGAGACCAGGTCTTGGGCTAGTTGCCACATAATTACATTTAGTTTCTAGACTCTGGTTTACCACTTCGGTTTGGGCATCAATTTCTGGATGGTAAGCCGAGCTATACTTAGAGCTTAATCGGGAATAGCGGGTCATGATCACGAACAGATTTTGGAATGCCATGCAAACGAATCTCTTCTTTAAGGAAGACATGCCAAGGTGCGAGCAGTGTTTGAGGGGAATAAAATGACAATATTTTGCGAGGCAATCCACAACAACAAAGATTGTTTCGTATCCCTTATTCCCTTTGAAATTGGCAATCCGGTAATGAAATCCATAGAATTATCTTCCCAAACTGAAAAAGGAATAGGTAAGGGTTAGAGAGCCTGATGGGGCGAGAGTTTACATAAAGCTTAACGGCCTTGGACATACCAAACCAATGGATGTGAGTAGCTAAACGGCGAAGTTGGAATCCACGGAGATGCAGATATTACTAAACGCTGCTTGTAGCATAGGTGCCCATTACGGTGGGAATAAGCAAGACGGGAAGTTGGAGTATGAGATAGGGCTCGGGATAATCTGCTGTAAAAACGGGTCAGAAGCATACTCTATTGTATTCTGCGTAAGAAATCAAGGTTTGATGTTCAGCTCCTTCATGGATGCAGGACAGGGCATCGGCTACTCTGTTTTTGTTCCCCCATTTGTAACATATAGTGAACTCGTAACCCATTAACTTGGCGTGTACACACCGAAATGTTGTCCCAGAAGATAGGGCCGCCAATGTTGATTAGTAGTTATGAGACCTTGATCTAAAAGATGTTTCAAGCTTCTCTATCGGTGTACAGTGAAACGTTGTCCTAGAAGATAGGGGCGCCAATGTTAAATCGAGAGAGCGTGAGACATAATTTGTTTTTGGTTAGCCAATTTGCTATAGGAAATAGGCTTGCGATTTTGCATAAGGACAACAACAATTCCTCGTCCATGTCTAGAAGAATCACATATGATTTCAATCAGTTTAGAAAAATCAGGGAGTGTGAGCGTCGTCAAAATCATGCGTTGCTTTAATTCTTCAAAAGCGGCGCGAGGCCTTGGACCCCATCAACACGTCCTTTTTAGTCGGTTCAGTGTGGTTTCCCCATACTATTGATGAATTTTCAATATGTGGTTAGCGCGACGACCTTTCACATTTTTGGGCTATGGCTAATCAATAATTGACTTAATTTTCGTTGGAAATTGAGACACAGCTGCCACTAAAGATGTGACCCAAATACTCTACGGTTGTGATCCGAAAGTACTCTTTTTCTTGTTAACGATGAGTTCGTGGTGCTATAGCAGCTGAAGGAGTGCTTCTAACGGCTGCAAATGGTGTTCCCAAGTGGAACGATAGATCAATATATCTTCGAAAAACATGGGCACTCCCTTGCGGAGAAACGGGTGAAAAATCTCTATCATCAAGGCTTGGAAGTTTGGCCGGAGCATTGGTAAGATGGAAAGGCATGACTAGAAATTTATAATGGCCATTGTGTGTATTAAAGGATATTTTCTCAATATCGTATTCATGAACCTGGACTTGCTAGATTCTGATTTGTTCAAGGTGCGATAATCAATACATAAACGCCAAGTTGCATCTTTTTTTAAATGAGAATCACGGGACTGGAGATGCTTTGAATGATCCTAATGATACCCATTTGCAGCATACCACTACCCTGTTTTTGAATCTCCTCTGTGTGAATGGGGATAACGATAAGGACGAACACATATTGGTCCCAAACCCGCATGCAAGTGTATAGTGTGTTCAATGACATGTTTGGGAGGCAAACCGTAAGGGTCCCCCACACTATCCAACTTAACCAAAGAAGTCTTCACTTGTTCTTGCTGTTGTGGATCGAGAACAGAAACAAAGCTTGGGTCGATAGTACGATGTTTAAGGTTGCGTTGCGAGGTAGGGTCAAGAAAGGTAGAGTTGATACCTTGGAGTTTGACCCATTCACCAAAATGTTCCAGAAGTGAACTTCACGTGTCTACCAATTGAACATGACATCACCTAATTGTTGTAACCAAGCTATCCCCAAAATGAAATCCAAGGGTCCCAAACCATAAACTAACGCATTGACCCTGCAAGTAAATTTCTCAAATCGTAATTCAATTTCTTTGAACTGCTGCGTAACCCATACTTTATTCCCGTCTCCTAAATAGATGGAATGGAAGTTTCCATTCTGAGGGCAGTAACTAATCTTTGAGAGGAAGTTATGAGTTTTGCCACTGATCCATATCATGGACCTCCTCTCGAATATCCATCTTGTCATCAAGCTGTAAATCTAGAAATTCACGTCATGGAGTTGCCATTGGTTTCCAAGTAGCATGGTGGCTGGGTAAGTTTTTTCCAGTGAATCAACACTTGTTGTCACCCATTGTCTTTCCATCCTGGTTCCAAATGACCTCTTGGTTGTATCTGCACTTCCATATCATTAGATTACCCCTTAGCAAGATCATTTTCATTCACATGATAACAAATAACCTTTTTCAGCTGAGAAACATGGAATACGGGGTGGAGTGTTGCTGAAGCTGGTAATTTCAGCTTGTAAGCTACCTTCCCATTTTGCTCCAATACCTCATACCGTCAATAATACCTTGGTTTGACATCAAATTTGCCATCTCTCCTATGAACTTTTGCTTTTGGCTTAGTATGTTTTTGCACCTTTGACCATAAAGTATCTTGAAAGGGGTAGTGTTTGTTGAGGAATGATACAAAGTATAATACTAACGCGTTGCTCACATAAGCCACGTGGACCCTGTTTTGGTTTACTAGTGATGAAACACCTCAAACACAACCTCCGTTTGACCATGCAGTAGTCAACTTGAGTTCTTTACCTGTGATCCATGTAATTCCCTCCAGAAAGTGCTTAAAAATACTTTATCTCAGTCAGATACAATAGTTGGTACTCTTTATAATAGAACTACTTCCTGTAGAAATGCAGCAGCTACGGAGGCAACTGCGTATGGGAACATAGGTGAGTAAAATGGGCCCATATCTGCTCAGTCGGTTGACTACCATGACCTTGGTAACCCGTAGATGAAATCCATAGAGAGATCGTACCAAACTTTGTCCGGTAACCCAACAAGTTGTAATAACCACCTGGGCTCACATATACAGATTCGTGTTTTGAATCCTGACACGAATAAAATAGGTTGCATTCGGGTCATGTGTTCTTGAGATGTCAACCCACCAACCCGAACACGATATGATTGCGGATTGCCACACCTACTCCGTGTATAATCTCCTTTACCAACCATTCTATCTTATCATTGAGGGAGTGTGGTTACTCTTTAATTGAATAAATGTTCTTGATCCGACTGAGGAGGTAACCCATAAGGTAAATGGAAAAGATCATCCAATTTGGTAGATTGAGAACCATCACAAAGCAACTAGATATTGCCACTCGGCTGGATGAAGATCAATGCAATACAATCGGACATGAATGTTTATTTATTCATAAATGGTAAACACAAACACATCTTCTATGTTAGTCATTTGGTTCTTGTGAAAGACATTTTTTGTAGAACTTGAGGCCCTGTAAACATGATTCTTCTCTTGATTGTGCTCAAACCACAAACCTTAGTAGTCTTTTTTTGCGAAGTTACAAATAAAGCTAATTTTTTTTATACGAACCCATCCCATACTAGGCCCGTATCACGCCATAAACCCAAGTGTAGAACTTACCTCTTAAAACCGGCTTGTAGTGGGAAGGAACACCTAGACTTATAAACCACCAACTTAATTTACTTTCAGCCGATGTGGGATCGTAACAATACCCCACGCTTGAAGGACCAATGTCTTCGTTGGTCACAACTATGTTGGTCACGGCTGGCACCCCTCTTTTCAGGTCCAAGCCACCACTCCGAGTCATCGTTGGTCATGGCTACGTTGGTCACGGTTAGCTCCCCTCTTTTTCGGGACCAAGCCACCACTTCGAGTATTGGAACTTTGCAAGACCGGGATGGCTCTGATACCAATTGATACAAACCCATCCCATACTAGGGCCGTATCACGCCATAAGCCCGAGTGTAGAACTCACCCCTTAAAACCGGCTTGTAGGAGGGAGGGGACACTTAGACTTATAAGCCACCTACTTAATTTACTTTCAGCTGATGTGGGATTGTAACAGTTCTTCTCATATGCAATCATTTAGATGACTTAGTAGCAATTAACTTGATACTCAACTATAAACATGTGCAAGCTTTTGTTGAAATATGTAATTTAGTGTCAAAAGTTTAGTATCTTTAGGGACATGTATATTGGGCATGCCCAATATATCATGGCATTTATCTATAGTTGCACCAAGCCTCAAACCACAGTTGTCTTAAAAACACTTGGTAGATGCATCATTAATTCATTATATGTTTTTTTCTCTTAAACAATAATTTCACTTCATTTTTTTCATCTCCTTGATCTTTTTGATTTCTAACTGTTTGATTTATCTGTTGCATTTTCAGAGAGCTTTATGCCCAGTTCTCGTGAAAAATCTCCACCAAGGTATTATACAAATTTAGCCACATAAGTTGGGATGAATATATTTCCTCAAAAAGAATTTCTTAATTTAATCAGTTATTAGTGTGTTAATATGATTAGAAAAACTATAGTATTACAATACTAATCTAGTTGTTGGCATAAAAGCGATTAAGATGTATGCATTAGAAATACACATTGGGCGACTTTCGTCTTTGTGACCCATTCAACGCATTTTATCTGTTTCCTTTTCACCTAAATGTTTTGCTTCTGGCCGATTTGACCCATTAAAGATAATACATATCCGAATTTAACCCATTAGTTACTAAATGGGTCAAATTGGCCACTTCTATATTTACCAACTTCAAAGTGCTTTTTTTTTAACAGCAGCAAATTTCATTGATAAAACTAAAGACGCTAGAATTTCAAAGTGCTTCTCTTATTTTTACATTATGTCTACACCGTTTTATGAGCTCTATGATTTACATTATCTTACGGGTTTGTATTCTTTTTTTCCTGATTGAAAGATCAAAAGCTGAAAGCCCTGATGATCGGCCCAAAGTGGATAAGTTGTCTTTGAAGAAAAAAGGAATTGGATCAGAAGTGAGATCTGAACGTATGGCGAATGCAGATGCAGATTTGCAGCTTTTAAACAAACATGAAAGAGAAAGACAATTAAATAAGCAGAAGAAACGCAGACGTCAAGGACATGAAGAAGATGTATGCCATGCCACTACACACACATTTATATTGCTTTTGAGAACCACAGAGAACTTAGAATTGTACCCTGGGCTGTTAGATCAAAACAATGAAGGGCCAAGATATAAGTAATCACATGTGAATTTACCTATGAGAATGTGCACACCTTCATTCACATGTGAACATGCCTATGCGGATGAGCATGCCTTAACTCACACGAGATCTACAATTCATTTAACTGTGATCTTGACCCCTATTTTTTGATTTAAGGCCCATATTTATTCCATTGTTCACAAGTTTTATATTGTACTCAAATGATCCTCCTATACACAGACATGCATACACATACACCCACATCTGACTTGATTTGTATATGTTCATACTTCTTATTTAGGTGCTAGCCAAACTAGAAAAGTTCAAAGCATCCATGTTTTCCGAACCAGCGTCACCTAATGGTAAATCCAAGGGTAAAAGTGAAGAAGATTTGTCTGACTGGACTAACGTCAAGTTGAAGTTTGAACCTGAGAAGGTAAGTTTTTATGCATTGTACATTTCTAGAGGTGGCAAAATGGGTGGGTGAAGTGGGCTTGGTAACATGTTGAACTGGGATTCAGGTCAAACTGGCACTACAAAAAATGTCATTTATCCACGCTTCATAAAAAGCGTGTAAAATTTTTAAGCATTGTCACGCTTATAATTATGAAAAATAGTTTAAAAATAAAGATTGTTAGAAAAAGAAAAAACTTAACATTTATAAATGTGTACATTTGATTTTAAAAATTCACGCTTTTAAATGTGTGAATTTAGTAATAAATAGATGATTATAGAAGTTCACACTTGAAAGCGTGGACTTTTGTAACTCTAGAATTATTTTCAAATTTTCCACGCTTAGAAGTGTCAAAATTTAGATAATTTGTTCACACTAATAAATGTGATTTTTTACTCCAATTTTAACACTTTCAAATGTAAAGATTTTGTAGAAATTAGTAACACCCAATTTTCCACGCTGAGTCATAATTCTTCACGGTTTTAAGTGTATTAATATTGATAAAAAAGTGTGGATAATCAACATCTTTTTTGTAGTGTGGGATGGGAGTTGGTTTGGGTCACACACCAACAGATTGTCCAATTTTGTTTTCATGTTAAATAAGATCCCAAAATGGGCCCAAATGGGCGGGTCGGGATGGTTGAGTAACAATTGAAATGGGTTCTGTGTAATTTCTTGTACAGGTCCAAATGGGTCCAAAGCATGCCCACCCTTCTAGTTTAGTCTGTACCAAAGTTATTGTCCACTTTTAACATTATTTACTTTCTTTTCTGTTCTGCCCATAATTATACTAATCGCAAACTTGTATATACATTTTTACATTCTTTAATATATGTTTCATTGAAAGGTTATAGTTTTCCTTCAACTAACTAAAATGTGTTTTCCCTTCTGGACACTTATATATTGTACGCATAAACAATACAAAGTGGTAACTCTTTTGACTTATTTGACCCGTTTGATCCAATATGATTTGTTTCATTTTCGCTATATTTTAAAGTTTACCAAGTTAACCATGACATAAGATACAACTTGAATCAACCCAGCCATAAGTGAATGAGTCGAAACCGACACCTCTAGTTAACTGACTTGATTTGTTCAAATGACTTCATATATATTTCTAGTTATACTGAATTATCTTTAAATCGTGTGCAGGATAATATGACACGAAGGAATGATATCAACGACTATGTGGTGCATGACCCTCTTTTAGAAAAAGGAAAAGAAAAATTCAACAAGATGCAAGCAAAGCAAAAGAAACGAGAACGAGAATGGGCTGGCAAATCTCTTACTTGATCACGTTTTCTTTCCAAAACCATGTTTAAATTTTTGCTGGTTTAACCGGAGGATACAGTTATGCTCAAAATGGATCTTGTAACCCGCTAATGTATTTTGTTACAGGTTGATAATGGCACATGTAAATCTTTGTTATATGGTTTGAAGTCCCTTATTTGTCACCACCCTTTTACCCTTAGCATGATTGTAGGGCTGTAAACAAAACAAACCAGCATGAAGTGTTTGTTTATGTTTGCTTACATGTTAGATGAATATAGAACACATACATACAAATATTATAGTGATCTCACCATAACTGTTCACTTATTTCCTAATTTCAAGGAGCTTGTTTTAATTTGCTGTGATGGTTTCGAAACGAGTAGACTCGTAACCATTGCAAGCAGCGTTCTTCAATCAAGTTTCGATCTCTAACAACTTAGATGTTTGTTTACATTCATATAATCTTGTCAAATTCGTACGTCCGATCTGAAATTGGTCATGATTTCAGTCACTTTCAGTTAACAAATTAGTTGAGTTTTGGTTGCTTCAATTGTGTGATTGATTGAATCGCTGATTAACTTTGATGAATCAGTGGGAATAGGTTATATCAAGATAACCATTGTTAAAAAAGCTTATGATTCTATATATCTTTTCCATAATCTCTTATGAAACCCTTAGGATGCTTTTGGTTCGTGAAATGATTCCGAAGGAATTGGAATCTGTGAAGCAATTGAATCTGTCAGGAATTAGAATTTGAATCTGTAATTTGTTTGGTTGGTAGGAAATGGAATTGGAATCCATTTTCGTATTTTGTTTGGTTTGCAGATAATGTAGATGAATTTGATTTCAGTCATGTAAAATGACAGAATTACCCTTCTTACAGCTTCCAACTTCATTCTTAACAGCAACAACGAACGGCAACACGACTGAGGAACGATGAACGACGAACGGAGACGCGACTGATGAACGACGAACGACGAACACCGACGTGACTGACGAACGGGGACGCACCGAACGACGGACGGTGAATGGCGAACGGCGACTCACGAGGACCGACAAACGACGAACGGGGACGTGACTGACGAACGATGACCGGCAAAAGACAACAGGCGAACATCAAACATCAAACGGCGACCGGCGAGGACTGACAAACGACGAACGAGGATGCGACGGACGAAAGACGACAGGGACCGGCGACACGAAGATGGTAGACGCAGGGTATAATAACGGTAATAAACCACATTCCCTTATCCATTGAATTTAAAATCCCTCCTTATCTTAAAGGATTTTACATTCTCTCCCTCATGGATTTTAATTCCTTCAAATTCCAATTCCA
>JAUEJL010061109.1:0-18438 GCA_032274825.1 Drosophyllum lusitanicum | reverse complement strand
TTTATCATTATTAATATACAAATTACACAAAGTTACACAAATTAGGAGCAAAGTAACATATACAAATTACAAAATACGAATTTATAGAAGTTCATTACACGCGATTACAAAATGTATATAAAAAAGTCAAAATTTTAAAAAAATATTTTTTGCGCTCCACGCCTTAAAAAACTTGTCATTTGGCACGTAAAGGCGCGCCTTATGTCACCTTGTCTTTCGCCACGCCTAACCCCACCGCCAAGAGCTATTTCTTAACGGCAGAGTCACGCCGCCATGACGCGTTTTTTAGAACCCTGATAAATACTATCAGCAAATTGCCAAATGCCACCTACATCCTGCAATCACTAAAGAGCTTCAAGTATATAATGAACCTCAAATGTGGACACATGACAATATAACACATGCATAATCTTTTGTATGGTGTGGTATGATGCATAAAAGGTGATAATCAGCAAAATTCATTCAGAATATTGGTAGCGGTCTCGAATGCATCCATCCCGAGTACAATTCCATAGACCTAAACCTTGAAAACTAACAAGGAACTTTGGTAAATAATTTTAAACAAGATTATGGGTCTAACAAAATAGAACAGAAAATTAAAAAAAATGCCCCCATAACCCACCAAAATCTATATTCAAGATTATACAAACAAAACACGTAACCACGTCCTCCATTCCATTAAAACACAATCAGCACCAAAATTAAAAGCCCCTGGCCTTATGCAGCTGCCTCAGGCTTCTCTGTTTCCATAGCTGCTGGCTCATCAGAATTTTCATTGTTTTCTGCATTTGGGTTTGGGCTTGTGGCATTCTCTGCTTGAGTAGCCTGTTCACCTTCCTGAGCTGGAGCAGATGAAGCCGGCGTCTCCGATGCAGCTGGCTTAGGTGGGGCCGGCTTTTGTTTCGACATTATTGGCCTACAAACCCTGGACGCACAAACATGACACTTTATTTTCCAGATTACATTCTACTACAAAATAAAAAACCATCAACAAGAAAAGTGACTGTATAAAATGCACCCAAATGACGTGATGAAACGAGCAACCAGAGAGAAACGTCCAAGGTGCATGCCAATTGCAACAGTTTAAGATATGTTTGGCAAGACCTTGGTTTAAAGGCGTAAAGCGCTAAGGGTCCTGGAATTCGAAGCAAAAGCGCTCGCTTTAAGCACACGAAGCACCCAGACTCACACAAAAAGTACATAATACTTACAAATTACCTAACTATATATAGTCATAATGTCGTATACTACCTTATAAATACTTGAACACCAAAGTGGTGAACTGCTTTGCTTCATGAATTGAATTGAAGAAGGAAGATGATGATTACCGGTTCATTAGTTGACTTATCGACTTTTTATCGCTCTAGAGGATTGAGTTCTACCGCTTTGGATGATGACTCTTGGTTTCCTAACCTAAGCCCATAGCATAAAAACTAGCTGCTAATAACTTAAAGCCCTTTAAAAGCCCAAACTAATCGACACTACCTTAATCGCTATTAAGCGTTGCTTAGCTCTTCACCTAAAGCGAAGCAAAGCGGGCATTTTTTCTCGCTTTACGTAATCCTAGTACTTCGGTCGGTATAGCTTAAGTGCTAACCCTCATCGCTTCAACGCTTGAGCGAGCTTTTTTGAACCTAGGGTAAGACCGGGTGAAATGAGTCTCTACATCTCATCATAATGCCTACTTGACTTGGATAAGAATGGTCATTTGAGTACATGGTTTGGTACGCATTAACAATATACGCACGAATTGAGTTAAATTGATCTTAAACTATGTATATGAATTCTTTTAAAATTTCACTGCTAGATACTATAACTCCTCATGCCATTCCTTCTCTGATTTCCTCATATTAAATGTCATTAACATAATAGTGTCCACATGGCTGTCATCAGCACGTATTGAAAGCTGCATAGTATATACCTGTCAATTGTCTCTACTTTCCTTCTTATATCAGATGACAGAAGAACTGGATCAGCATGCTTTGGAAGTGACTCCTGCACTTGCTTTTTCTCTCTTAACCAATTTTCTGCTTCTGAACACTCATTCAAAACCTGAAGGAGGGCTAACCGAGTAAGATAGGAAAAGAAACAGTTGTGACAGATACCATCTACAAAATATGGATATTGAGATCATTACCTTCTGCTTCTCACTCAAGTCAATGTGTTCATATTTGGGATCGCCAGATGCTGCAGCCTGTCTATACCAGTTAACAAGATTGACCAGATGATCAACAAAAGACCCTCTCTCTGAGTACTCCTTGTAACGTTCTTCAATGGGATCCCCTTGCTGCAATTGTTTGTTTCAACAAATACTTTTTTGATACTAGACATACTAGAAAGCAGATACATACATAAAATATCATGAGTAGAAAGCATACCTTCTTGAGCTCATCAAGTTTGGAGATATAAACTCCTTTGGTTTCATCTTCACCGTCTTCATACAACCAATCTTCTGTTTCTTGAAGCTTCGCGATAAACCCTTCTCTCTCTGTATCCGTAACAAACTCGTGCAATTTGTCATGCAGCTAGAAAATGGTGGACATCGTGAGTAGGTTAATCCAAATATATATTACATTAAATAACACAGTATTAGAAAATAAATTTCTTACCTTGTTCCTCATGTCATAGACATAGGCTTCCACAGCATTCTTTTTGTCCTTAGTTTCTTCCATAACCCGGTCCTGCAATGCCATTTCAAACTCTTTTTCCACTGCTTTCTGCACATCTGCAGGTAGCATCGCCCCATACACCAACTCTGAAACTGCTACATTGGATTTTTTTACTTTCTTCTTTGGAGCTTCCACCTGCAAAGCAAAATAACCAAAATATATATATGCTTTACATCCAGAAAGGAAGTCCCTAAATGTTCTCCTCAAAATCAAGTTTCAGTTTGTTAATAGATAAAAAATTAAAAGTTATTTTTTAATCAGTAATTATGTCTGATAATTATGTTTGTGCTTTTACTTATGTGAATGAAAGATCAGTTGGCAGTATCAGCAATCAACAGCAAGTACATTTTGTGCTTTCATTTTGAAATAATAGTTCGATCCATCTGTCTCGTAATTCAAAAATTGGTGATAAAAAGCATCAACATACACGCAGCATTAATATAAACATTCACACACCACACTTTCAATACAAAAAAAACAAAGGAAACAGGTTGACACAACACAGGTAGAAAACACAGCCTCCAATAGAGTCATATCATCTATCTTGTCTTCCTCTTTCTTCTAGTAGGGCTTTCTTTTTTCCTTTTAACAATTTAGCATCCTCATTAATGGTACTTCTGAAAAATAGGAACCCCTAACTGAGCTTGGATTCAAAAGGTGATGCATGGCAAACCATCTATAAAAACAGATGATGACTAGTCGATCTCATGCTAATTATGTTCACTTCAAGCAGTTGAAAACTAAAGCAGAGCATGGCACAAGCTTCATACTGTATTCTACTCCTGAGTACTGGCTTTAGAAATGACGCTAGTCCAAATGTAACAACCTTGCTGATAAACCTTATAACGCATATGAATATATGATATAGCAAGGTAATAAACAAACCATCGTCATAATTGCTAAATGAAACAGTAAAATGCTGCTGAATCATTCAGCACGTTTGATCTCACCTCATAATGAAGATTGTGCTGAAATAATAAAATATTGCTAAAATCATTCAGCCTTATAACATATCCTGAATCATTAGGCATACAATATTTTACCCTAATACCTCTTTTTTCACAGGTTCTCATATTAAAAAATCATATCTTACTCTATAATAAATTATTATGAAGGTTAAAAATTACATTTTCATCATTCAAATCGCTTATTCAGAATACCTATCAAACAGCTTGTCACATTCAGAGTCAATTAAATTATTCAGACTATTAAATCATTCAGGGCTTAATCATTTTGTTTTATCAAACAGCCCCTATATTCTACTCCTGAGTACTAGCTTTAAAAATGATGCTAGTCCAAATGTAACAACCTTGCTGATAAACCTTAAAGGGCATATCATATAGCAAGATAATAAATAAACCACCATCAAAATTGCTCATATAAGTCCAAATTATAAAATGTACAAGCCACAGCACTACAGCAGTATGACCCAAGTGTCGGCATACCACTAGCTCTCTCATAATGCTAACAAAAGAACACCCTAAATCAATTAAGAGTTGAAGACTACAGCAAACTATAACAAGCAACTTATCACATTAAATTCTGATCATCAATCTTAATGTATAAAAATTGAGAACTGTTGTCCACAACACAGGAGCTACGAGCTACAGATGGAAGTCAGGCCAATTTAATTATTTTTTCGACGACTACAGCGAACTATGACAAGCAACTGATAACATTAAAACTTATATGCCAGTTTCTGTTCATCAACCTTAACGTATAAAAACTTGAGAAGTGTTCTCCACAAACACAGGAGCTACCGATGGACATCAGGCCAATTAAATTATTTTACAAGAGGTATTCACAGGTTAATGCATCTCCACCCAGACTTGATCTCCAAAACTAAGACCACCATTTCATATCAGACTTATAACCAATTATTTGACTGGTAGATGACCAGCCATGTCATAACCCCGAGCTAATAAATATGGAGGCTAACACAGGAAGTTCATACATACCAAAGTGCATTTTTATCCATGAGTTGGTACTTAGTAGTAGTAGTAGTAGTAGTATAACACATGTTTCGCTAACCTTGGCATCAGTCTCCATCTGAACAGGGTTATCTCCTGCTTCTGGAGCACCATTCTCAGTCACCGAGGCATCCTGCATATTTATATCAGTTTCATTTGTAGAAGGCGCATCAGTGGGAGCCTTGTCTGTATCCATCTTTGATGGTTCCTTTGACACCGCAACTTCAACTTCCTCTTCTTCAATAAGCTGGAAAGTGAGAAAGAAAAGACATCTTACCAAGGTTTATTAGGCACTAACGACCAACAAAGAACAAAATTAGATTATTAGTTTAAAACGCCATGGCCCGACCTGTGCAGACTCCACGGAGACAATTCCATGCAAATTCAAACGAGCTTTCACCTTGACCTTGGCACGCTCATCTTTTGTTGCTTGAAAGGGACCAATCTGCATCTCATTGCCAACATAAACAAGATTTAAACAACATGCATACATCTAAACGCTTGACAAACACTTAAAAAATCAAAAAGTATCCGAGCAACTTTTACCGTGTAAGTACTGATTTTTGGTGGTGCCTGCAATTCACTGACATCTGCATATTGCAGATCCACTGTAAATGTGCCGGTCCTGTAGAAAGTCAGAGCTTTCACACTGGGAATTGGATTTCCCTTGGGAAAAACAATACTGCTCTGTTGATTCTCCACATTTCCATTCTGGGAATCTTGGGCAGATCCTTTCCATGTTAAAGCAATTGAAAAAGGAAAGCTCTCTTGAACCTTTGAAAAGATTAAGACAGTCCAAATTCCAAAATAAGAGCTTTAAGATAAAGTAAATATCAAGAACTGTATTCAAAAGTCATAAATGCAGCACAGAAACTAGCATAAAAACAGAGTTATACCTGGAACTCTCTAACTTTAAAAGTCGGACTAAGAATAGCGCATTCCAAAGCACAGCCTTTAGAGACACACTCACTGGCATTCATTGTACGCCTTGGCTCTTTCCCAAAAAATTCTGTCAAAATCTTAATTACAGCTGGGACCCTAGAACCTGAACCGACAACCTCCACAGCATAAATATTATCTATTGTGAGATGAGCCTCTGAAAGAGCCTTCTCTAGAGGTTTCTTTACACGTTCTAGTATGGGGGTGCTAATCTGTTCAAATTCATCTCTCTTTATGAAACCTCTAACGTCCTTGTCATCCATCAAGCATTCTATGTTCATAGGTGCCTCTGGATTTGCACTAAGAACCTTCTTCAGCTTTTCACATGCAGCACGAAGCCTGAGGCAAGCCCTTGCATTCTGGAAAACGTCAATTTTGTACTCTGCCTTAAACTTTTCAGCAAAGTGCTGAAACAAAGCCTCATCAAAGTCCCTCCCTCCAAGACAACGGTCAAAAGAATGAGCCAGTATCTTCAACTGGCCTTTCTTGAAGCCTGCTATGCATACCTGCATGCTAGCATGCCCAACGTCGACAAAAGCCACATTAAGCTGCTCATGGTCAGGCAAATCAGTCTTGTATATTCCATAGGCCAGAGCAGTTGCCGTTGTTTCATGCATCAACCGCAGAGGATGCAGCCCAGCTATTGCAGCTGCATCCATAACAGCCCTTCGTTGAAGATCAGTGAAATAAATAGGTATCCCAATGCAACAATCCACAACAGCTGCATCCAGATTCTTCTCCGCTATTCTTTTCATGTCTGAAAAAACCATACCCATAACCTGGGTTGGTGTAAACGTCTTTGTTTCGCCAAGATACTGAGCATGGATCAATGGGAAACCATCAGGTCCCTTAGTAACTGAAAAGGGCAGTGCCTTGAGATCCTGTTGCAACTCGGGATCAGAGAAAGGTCGGCCTATTAACCTCTTAATCTGGGAGATGGTATTCTTTGGGTTCATCATACTGTATGTAGCACCAGCTGTTCCAAGGAACCGTTGTTTCTCACCAAAACACACAATAGCAGGAATCTCACATTTTGACTCATCGTTAAGAACAACATCAATTCCCCTTTGCCTGGCAACTGCAACAACAGAATTCTCGTTCCCAAGATCAAATCCCACCACGCTCATCTTTGCATAGTAGTGTGTACCTTCTTTACTCAATGAGGTTATTATTCCCTGAAAGAATCAATCTGAATCACATACAATAAGTACAACTCACATGAAAACCAAGTCCCTTGCAAGCTATTCAGATTTGTCATCGACTGTGACCCAATTCATCAATATAGCATATGAACCTCGTGTAACGAAGTCCAAATTCCTTCACACAATCAACCAATAATGCATCATATGACCTAGCATATACATTATAAATGACTGAACTATAACCTTCCACTTTGACCTAACTTCCAAGACGGTGAACAAACTTAACAAGCAGATTTTACTGCTGAAAATAACCAAGTACTGAAGTACTACAGTCTATAATATACATAGTTCAAATGTTCAAAGCAGCTAGCCACAATCCTTGGACAGTTGTAAATATACAAACATGACATCAACCCTACAGTTATTGCTGTTGATCCTAGAATGAATACTAAAATAATTTAAAATAACAGCTGCTAAACAAGAAACTGAGACTCTTTACGTTCCATCAAACTACCACAACCCCGTTTAGGTCTATAGCCCTAACAACACTGAAAATTCAAAAAGGTACTATTTGCGAGAACAGTAAACCACATAACCTGCTAAATCCGTATGTTTGCTTTACAAGTTCTTCAATAGTATATATTGCATCAAAACACCAAATCAAACGCAACTAAGGAAATATCAAACATGCTTCGATTGAATCTAAGGAGAAAATGTAAAGATTTACATACAAAACGAAACCGCTTCTAACAAAATTATGGCCGAAGACTATTCCTCTGAACATCATTTGGTGAGAGAGAAAAAAAGCTTCTGTGTCTTCCAAAACCTCTATAAAATAATCAGGGAAATTTTCGGTAAACCCTCAAAATTATATATATCCTAATTTAAAAATAGAGTTAATTACATATTTGGTCCCTCAGTTATTTAAAAATGAGTTAATTTTATAAATTGTCCTTTAACTAATTACGAATTGCAAGTTTAGTCCTTTTTTTTGAAAAAGTTACAAATTTCGTCCTTTAACTATCATTTTGTTGCAACCACGATCCTTTCTAACAGAATCCGTTAGTTTGCTCTATTAAGTCCCCTCATGTGCACTGCGCATGAGGGTATATTTGTCCTTTTAGCTATTTATTAATCTTTAATTAATTTTTAGTTTTAAATACTATTAATTTTTAGTTTTAAATACTATTTTAACATTTTAAAAAATAAAAAATCATATCTTCATCTTCCTACTTTCTCAGTCTCAGTCACTCATGTCTTTCTCTCTGTCTCTGTGAACACACACCACCGTACCTATGCCACCGCACCACCACCTCGCCGCAGATCTACCATCGCACCACCTTAACACCACCACAAATCTACTATATCTCTCCCTTTAGGTAGCCTCTCTCTCTACACTCTTGCTTCATCATCTTAAAGTGAGGGATGTTTACGATCATGTTCCAGGTTTCATCATCTTCAGGAGTTATGGTTTTTGTTTCTCTCTATTTGCCCTCTTGTTTCTGTTTTTTGTTTTTGTTATGGATTTAGGTTTAAGGTTTGAATCGACTTTTAGGAATAGGTTTTTGTTCTTTTGTATTTAGGATCATGTGTGGTGGTTCTAGGTTGGAAAGGAGAGAGAGAGAAAGAGAAAGAGACCAAGGAGAGAGATGATGATGATAATAATGATGAACGAGGCTGTGACGGTGGTGGTGGGATTTGTGAGGCGACGACGGTGGTGGTGGTGGTGGTATTTGTGAGGCGGCGACGGTGGTGGTGGGAGACTGGGAGCTGTGGAATGGTAATGGTGGTGCTGGTAGTTGTGGTGTAGAAGAAGAAGATGAGATTGAAATGAGGAGGGAGGAGGAAGAAGGCGACGATGATAGGGAATGGGCTGGAAAGAGAGAGAGAGACGTGTGTGTGTGTCTAGGAGAAAGAGAGACTGAGAGGCTGAGAGGGAGAGAGTTAAGATAAAGTTTTGATTTTTTATTTTTAAAAAAATAGTATTTAAAACTGAAAATTAATTAAAAATTAATAAATAGCTAAAAAGACAAATATACCCTCATGTGCAGTGCACATGAGGGGACTTAACAAAGCAAACTAACGGATTTCGTTAAAAAGGATCGTGGTTGCAACAAAATGGTAATTAAAGGACGAAGCTTGCAACTTTTTCAAAAAAAGACTAAACTTGCAATTCGTGGTTAGTTAAAGGACCATTTATGAAATTAACTCAAAAAAAGATATGTTAAAATAGGTGTGGCTAGGTTTGAACTTAGGGTGGAAGCATTAACAAAATATGACCTAGACATTAGGCTAAGTGTTCAACATGCAACATCTATAACAGATAATATATATATTAGTTAAGTATAGAAAAGGATAAAAATGATACTGTTATTATATAATAAGTAATATTATATAAAAGGGCAAAATGCGTGAAAATATAAAAAACTTTACTAAGATTGTCATTGTATGCAATTAACTTTATTTTGTACCTAAAAATACATACAACTTACAAATTTTATTCATTGTATATAATTAGTAACCTGAATACCAGGTTACCGGTTATCCATCGAATACAATGAACAAAATTTGAAAGTTTTTTATATTTTTAGGTACCAAAGTTCTTTTATTTTTTGTTACGATACTGGTAAGCTGTTATAATAGGTAACTTGCATACAATGAACCAAATTTGTAAGTTGTGTGTATTTTTATGTACAAATAAAATTGGTTACATACAATGACAATTTGGCATAGTTTGTTGTATTTTCGTGCAATTTCCCCTACATAAAAATATGAACATTACATTAATTTAAAAGGTACAAATTACATCAAATAAAAGATATAAACCAAAATTATAATATAATACCTACAAATTATAATTTATTTTAATCTTCCAAATTTCTAGTTCCTCTTCCAAACTACATTTTATTAATATCTAGAGATTATATTAAAATAAATAAATACTTCCAAAATTAAATTACTTTAGAAAATCTGTTTAATAAAATTTTGTGAACTATCATATATTCATATTTTAATATATATATGAAGAATGTTCAATATAGTCCTAAAAGACTAATTTTAGCCTTTGGATCAATGGCAGCAATGGTCCATATTGAAAAATTTTGGACGGAGTGACATTTCGTAATTCACATGTGATTGTATACTCAATCACCGGTGATTGAATATTAAAATTTTAGGACTGTTTTTACATGGGCTTATTGAACACAACTCATATTTATATATAAGAAAAGGAAAATATTTTTCATTATATAAAACAAGTTTTTTTTATTTAACAAATAGGATATGTCAAAATGGACTCATGGATGAAATACCAAATCACCTATTCAACTTGCATAGAAGATGCTCTTGTTGCCTCTCCTTTGAGGATTCAATAATTGAGGCACATGAACTTTGGGACTTTGTGTCCAATTGATGACATAGACTTGCTTGGTTCAACATGTGTTTGAACTAAAAGTTATCAAGAAAGCTCACATCATTCTTTGAATGGTTAAGAATCCTTTACCAATTTTAAACACATGTACTCGATCATTTACGATCTAGCTCTAATCCTTTACCAATTTCATGAGTTCCTAGACTGCAGTAAAGGCTATGCCGAAACATCGTGCCTAGTTGTCCTTGCCGTTTAAAAAAAAGTATTAGATATTCATTACATATTATGGATTTGTATAATTATTTAAAAGGTTCACTTTACCATTTAAAAATTAATGTATTCAACTAATCAAATTTTTGATATTTTGTGTATTCAACTTCAAAAACTTATCATTTAATGTATACAACTTTCGAAGTTACTATATGTGTACTGAGTTGCCTCTTATTCTCTTAGCCGGTAATTTTTTTACTATTGATTTATTTTGATATAAAACCATTATTGTTATTACTAATACTATATGAAACACCCAAAATCAAGTTTGCAATCTAAGTAATTCAAAGTAAAACCTAAACTAACTTCTTCCTTTTGCAATCGACACAGATTAGCGTAACAAGTTGCGTGCAAGACCGTTATAAAGACAATCCTTGATTGAGTTAGATTGAGCAAGTTGACAACAAAGTACCAATTGTAGCGGCGAAAATCGGAAGCGACCATGGAATAGAATGTAATCCACCCCTAATTTGGTTGATGATGTTCATCAACACAGTGAAATAGAAAGAGTCAAGAAGCATAAGGGTAAAAAGCGCGAAATATATATATATATATATATATATATATATATATAGGTAAAAGTTCAAATGAGAACTGCCTTTCATACGAGAACTGTTTTTAACGTCATTAATGACTCATTAATAGGGGTATTTTGGTAATTTATATATTTACCCAACCGTAAATTGCGTCCGGATGAGCCGTCATTAATTTACAAGGCTTGATTTCCTCAAAATAACCCTCATTAATGATCCATTAATGAGTCATTAATGAAGCATTAATGAGTCGCCAAAAAATCTTAGCCATTGATTAAGTTTAATCAAGGGCTAAGATTGATTCTCCGTAGTTTTCGTACGAAAAACAGTTCTCGTTTGAATTCTCCCATATATATATATAGTGTTAGGTTCTAGAGAGAACCATTTCAAATTACAAAACAAGAGAACACTTGTTGACCTTTTGATCAATTGTAATATGACGGTGGGAATTAGGAGATTGATTTGTGAGTAAAGGGTATTTTAGGAAAACAAAAAAGAAGAACCGATTCTAATTCCCAAGTTCCAACTGTGTTGCTCTCACAATCTCTCTCTCTCTCTCACACACACACACACTCTTTCTCACTTCGATTTTTTCAGCCCTTGACTCATTGCTTCTCACATCGATGTTGAATTTCCGGCGTCTCCAATCCGGTGAAGGTTGATCATCGTCGAAGGTTGATCATCATCAAAAGCTGTTGACCAATTTCTTCTTACACATCCTCACTCTCTCTTTACCAAGCGCCCTTCTATCAGATTTGTTGTGCTTTATACCGCGATGAGTCTACGACATATGCAGAAACAACAACGAAGGTTAAGGTTCGGTTTTATGGGCTTAATCCCCTTTGTGTCTGTTAAATTAGCCTTCAATTCAAAACTTGGGAAAGGTGTACAAATGGCCTTCACTTTAAAATCCCCTTTGCGATTTTTCAAATGAGCTTCACTGCAAAATTAGTTTCAAGACACTACAAATTACATATTATCACATAATCATGCGCTTGGGAATGGCTTCCAGGGTTGATGAAATGCAGGGGTTTTGTACCAAAATGGTGAAATATGCTAATTCAACATCAGACAAGCTGCTTTAAGGTTGTTTGATTGGTATTAAGTACCACAAAACCTATGAAGTTTTAATGTTTCCTTTCTTACTCAATTCATCTAGATATAAGCCCGATATTGCTTTAATTAACCGATTATTAGGTGTTCTTGTTTGTTAAGGAGAAGAAAGGGCTTAAACCTATTGTGTGTATAAAGACATGGTGAAATCAAATAATTTACCAACTATTGAAATCTTGAATTATCTCTTAGCGACTTTCTTTAATGCAAATAGCATATAATGCAGAAAAGGGGATGCTACCTGAATATCAAAATATATGAGATAATGGTGAGTGGGCTGAGTAGTAAGAATTTTATTTATGGATATCTTGTTGTTTTAAATGAACTTTTGGAGAATGAGTGTCATTTTGGATCAAAATTCTTTTCCAGCATATTACCTTTGTTATTTAAGGTAAATAAACATGACTATATACATACACTCGTGCATATATGTAAACTGAGATATAAACTTCAATGATAGTTTTGCCCAGCAAGTTATATGTTTTTGCTTGCTTAATAAAATTGCAGGATCATGCTTTCATGCTTTAAAATTATAAATAATACCAAAATTTAGCTGAACTGCATAACTCTTCTTTTTGCTCTAAATATTCTATATATTTATGCCAACGGTTTCAATTTACTTAATTTCTACATCATTGTTTTGCATACCATTCTAGTTTGTAAAAGATATATCATTTATACATTTGATGGACCTTGATGATCTAAGATGTAATTGGTATTTATATGATATTGCAGGATACAATTCATTGCTATTGACTATAGTTCGGCCGAACAAGGGAGAATCAAAATCTAGAAAAAACAATTGGATGTACATCTTACATTCTTGATGCAAAATTGGGGTTTGCTTTAGATGATGTTTCAATGCATCAAGCAAACCACTGCCTCTTCAAGTTGAATTATTTTTGAAAGTGATGATTGATGAGCAACATTGTTAAAACATTAATTATGATTGTATGCATTAGTTATGAATTAATTATACTTGATGCATTTCTTTAACAATTAGATGCATGTCGTAGATTCTTGTTGCAGAATTGGTTATTGTTTTAGATGCATTACTTTTGAATACAAACATTATATTCCTAACTAATTTGTAGAAGTCCATTCTTTATGAATATATGTATTGGCTTAAAGACTTATTCATTATTTTCGAGAATTTGAATTAGTGTTGAATGCATGAATCGTTATAGTCTAGGTGCATTATTTTTATAGTTTCATTACTTTTGAATATGTGCATTTTCTGTTTGTATGCATTACTTTGATTTCTATGCAATGGTTTCATCTGATGTCTTCTTTTTGAACATATGCAGGTTCATGTTGGATGGATACATCAATTAGAATGTATGCAGTATTGTCCATGCTGCATGTTAATCAAAAACTTTTGTCAATCATCAATCGTTTGCTTTTAGCTGTGGTCTAATGTAATTTCAAGTACACAACAATGAATATGTATCAAATGATGAAGGAATTTGATTTCAAGATTTTTGTAATAAAGACCAGGTAACTTTTAATTCATCATCTTCTTCTTCTCCTTCTTTTACCATCTTCAATTTCTCATTCTACACCTTCTTTTTCTTTCCTTTTCATACACGGTCTGTATTCATACAAAACCAACATTGATGCATATTTTTTTTAATTAAGCAATAGCGGTATCAAATGAAAGAAGATAAAAAATCAGATTTATTAATTTTTTATCGTGATAAAAAATTTAATGATTTCTAAGAAACAATCGATCAAAGATTTTGGTGTTTAAAAAAACGGTAAAATAGCCGACGCTATAAACCGATGGGAGCGTGAATTTTCAATTTACCAATTTTACCCTTTTTAATTCAATTAAACGTTAATTAGTTTGATTTTGAAGAAATCAGAGCCATTAATTCAATTTCAATCGTACGGATCTAGGGTGTTCTTCTCGTTCTCTACTAGGGGGTGTTCTCCACAGAACCCGACCCTATATATAGCACTACTGAAACAAAGTAATCCATACGTGTCATGTCTATATTAATAACTTATTATTTTTAATTATATATTTATGCCAAAGCTACTAGTCTCACTACTTATTGTAACTTGGACAATTATATTTTAATCTTTAATAATATATATATCAAATCTAGTTTTTAAAATATCTCGACTCTTTAAACATGTATTTATTTAAGAATGAAAACCAAATGGTAAAAACCAATCCAACCGAATTGTAATTTGGATGGTTTGGTTCGGATCTTAATATTGTTTGAATGGATCGGATCTCACTTTTCAAAACCGAAATCCAATTGAATTTACTTAATCTGATTGGATTAAACCGATCCATCCGAACGTACACCCCTAATCACCATTCTTTTCATTTTGCCCAAAAAATGTTTAAGTAAATGAAACATATTTTCTTATGTCAGGATAAATTATTCCATTATATATGTATATTAAGATATAATGTCATGTTAAGTAGGACCTAGCTAGTTAATCTTCACATCCTTAGGCAGTGTTTGTTAGGCAGAAACAAGGAAGAGAATGAAATATCCCATTCCATTCCTTTGTTAAAAACTTGTTTGTTTGAGATAAGGGAAAGAAATCAATAATTACACAAGTAATCTCATTCCTTCATTTTCATTTCATCCACTCCCCTTGTTTTTTTTTTCATTCCATTCCTTGACTACATGAAAATTGACCATTATACCCTCTAACTAACTCACGATTCTATCCCCAGATTATCTTCCCGTGTTATATTTCCAGTCCATTGTTCCTGCTTTTTTTCTAATTTGATCGTTAACTTTGTTCCTGCTTTTTTTCAATCTAATCAACAACCACGTGAGTAGAATCGAAGTGGTACTCTTGTATAAGAATAGTTATTTCTATCTTTTTTTTTGTTTTCTTAATTGATGTGGTACTCTTGTATAAAATAATTTTTATATGGTTTTGTTATTATTAGGTTGACATTATTTATTAGTGATAATCTCGTAGTTTTAATATGGGTTTAGTTCAACAAAATGTATTCAACTTGTCACGTTTTGCTATTGTATATATCGAACTTCAAAAGTTTCTATTGTGTGTATCAAACTTTTAATTTCTTGATATTGTATGTAGTTTGGATAAATAAAAAAGGAAAAAATAGTATAAGTTTAGTACCTACAATAGAAAGTTTAATACACATAATAACGACAAATTAAATGTTCGATACATACAATAGAAAATTTTAAAGTCTAATACACACAATAGCAAAATGTGACAAGTTGGTTACATTTTGATGAACTAAACCCTTTTGATATTTATCAATTTTTTTAAGATGTGTAAAGTGTATTTAAAATAAATTGTTATATATGAAATTATTTAAATTTAAGTTATATCTATTTTTAATACAAGGGCATTTTGGTCATTGTTTATTTATTTCACTCCATTCTTCTATTTCTCTCTACCAAACATATTGCAGTAATGATTCATTCCATTCCGAGAAAGCAACCAAACATGTAGATGGAATGGTAATGAACTATTCTATTCCTTTGTCTATTCCATTCCTTTGTCATTCTTTTCCGTCCAACATGTAGATTAAATTCCTAAGGAATGCGATTCCGTACCATGTTTGTTTGTTTGTTTGTTAGAAAGGGAATTGAATTGAATTCCATTCCATTCCAATCATATATTTTGTTAGGTTTGTAAATTTGTCGAAAGAAATGTAATAGAATTATGTCAAACAACCAAACAAATGGGATATAGAAATGGAATGTCATTCTATTCCTTTGAATTTCATGAGATTCTTGCGAAACAAACAGAACCAATATTGATAGGTTGTATACATATTTATAAACGCATACATTATTTATACAATTATAAACACTTACTATCTTATGATTTTGTATACTAAATGTTCTCATATATACACGTTTGTAGGTGTAAACAAATTCATCAAATTCTAAATACTCTTAAAAAAAAAGAAGTTGTATATTTGTTGTAGCCGCATCGATCGAGTAATTCATATGATACTAATTAGCCGTTTCTCATAATTTGGGAACTTGTGTGATTAACTTTGTTAGTTGTTATGACTTGGATTTAGTATATTCCTTTTTGTTCATTTTTATTGGCCGAAAGATCTTTAAAAACATCCTATTTACAACTAGAAATCTTCAACAAAGAGCAAGGCATATGTGATCCATCTATGCATTACTTTTTTATGGGTCGGTGCTAAGCAACACATGGTAACAAAAGATGTTTTATATTTTGAAACAATCTGCGGATGCAAAAGTAGATATATGTGTTTATTTACTTGTGGGAGGTGAGAAGAGATGGAGCTAGAGTTGATACTGGTGTTGAAGTTCGGCTTAGGTCAAGTTTGAGTTGGAGTTAAAAACTATATTTATAAGAAAGTGTTTGATTAAAAAGCTGAAGCATGGAAAATATATTATATGAATAACAAAACAAAAGTATATATGATTGTAAATTTTATGCAAAAGTCTCTCTCTCTCTATAGATATATATGCGTAAAATAATTGTTAATACTATATGTAACGTTTCATTAGAATAACATATATAAACAAATAGATGTCTTATATAACTATACTAACGAGTTCTTTATAGAGTTTAGAGATAAATATAATTAAATAAAGGACCCTATACTATATATCTATCCAGGATTGATATTTTGTGTATTTAATATGATAACTATAATTAATCAATTCGGATTCAAATTCATAAACTAGTTTTTTTAGCCGATCTATAAACTAGTCGAAAAAAATTATCTTTAAGAAATTACGAAAGATTGTGTTTTCATTATCTTGAAATTTTAACAATCGAACAAAACTAAAGAGCTTAAAATTATTAAACAAATCTCACCGCATAACTCTTGAGTCTTAACATGCAATCACTTCACTGAACACACTTCTTTTTTTAACAGCAAAAATATATAGTTTTGAACACCCTTCTATTTTTTATATTTTTTTTGAAAAGCCATCATTTTATTATCTTTGATTAGCCAATCAATACACTATACAGTAGGGATACGCCATTCAACATAATGTTAAAATGACCGTATCTAAAGACCAAATGAAACCCTAGAACAAGCTTTACGTTATATTATGCACTAAACAAAAAAAATATTACGAAATCAATATATTTTGAAAATACCATTTTAAATGAGAAGAACATAATTAAATTCATAAAGGAATAACTTTTCATGTATGTGTTTGTTAGTTTCGAAGAATACGATTTTGTTTATATGTTTAACAGAGATCAGATTAATTAATTAATATCTGAAAACTAAAATAGAGTTGAGATGGCCGAGTTGGTCTAAGGCGCCAGATTAAGGTTCTGGTCCGAAAGGGCGTGGGTTCAAATCCCACTCTCAACATATATATTATTTTTGTGAAATATATATTATCATTTGAAAACTTAATTTTGTTTAAGGGCAAAAGTTAAATAAATTAGCATCCAGTAGGGTTACAAGGGAAAGGGGTTTATATTACTAGGTTTCAATTAATTTTTAAAATTATATTTATGGTGATTTTGTTTTTTATTTCGTTAGAAGTTTGGTCCTTTACATTAGTCATCCTTAAATTAAAACGTTAAAATAAGAGTATTTTAGTCATTTCTTCCGTTATCCTTATTACCAAACAGGTTTTATTCCTTTTTTTATTTTTTAACTTTAGATCTCTCTATTACAAAATATTCTCACTACCGTGACCGCCGGTGTCTTCCAATAGGCGTCATCTATTACAGGACCACCAACGACGAAGAAACCTAGAAAAACCGCAATGTATTTCGCCGGAGATGGAAGTGGTCTTCTAGCCTATGCTGCCGTCGCTTCCACCATCTCCGTCACAAGATAACATGTGTTCTTGAGTTCAGAAGATTCCAAATATCATTTTCCATTTTCGGTGTTCAAACCCCCCACAATAAAAGTGAGGCAATTATGGTTTTGAGGACAAATTTATTTTCTTTAAATTCAACTTTGAAATTTCAGATAACTTACATCAGTTATGAAGTTCTGTACTTGAGTGTTAGTTTGCTAATTACCAATTGCATGTGTGTGAACATTGTTACATTGACCTCGTTATTTCCTCCATAAGTGTCGTTCAAAAAGAAAAATCCTCCGTAAGTGATATTATTGTTAGCTCTTGCTAGATGTATGAGAGCAAGATCATCCCCAACAGCTTAGGAAATTTTGTACCCCCGTCACACTCCAATTTTATGTTTAAAGATCACTAATTTCTATATCTACCGTACAAATCATCGTCTTTGGCTAATGTTGGTAATTTTAGTGTCATCAAGCCATTTTAGTATAATCAGGATTAACATTGAGACTAGCTGATTCTAGACTTAGTTATAATTCGGGTTTGGAGGTGCGGAGTGCACACACGAATAAACTAAGTTGGTATCGGAAATACGGTACGGGGGTCAGGGGACTGGCCCCTGGTGGGGTTCCAAGGGGCATCGCACCTTGGCGGGGTCAAA
>JAUEJL010061098.1:0-18440 GCA_032274825.1 Drosophyllum lusitanicum | reverse complement strand
ACGAGAACCGCGAGAAACAATTTTAGCAGTCCAATTCCCCCTCCTTCAATTGGATTGACCACTCATGAATTCCTTACATGCACCTTGCCACACTCAATCTCCTCACGCTCTTAATCCATGAATTTCATTATCCAAAATGAACGGCTAAGATTGGTTCTCGCGGTTCTCACAATAAAATTGGTTCTCAAATGAAAACGGTTATGATCCAATAGCACGTCGTGTGAAAAGAGTGGTTGGTTTTTTTGTTTGAAATCTATATATGTTATGATCCACATGCAATCTCTAGCTTATAAGAAAGAGTATTTGTTAATTTGGTTAGATTACAAACCAAGACTTCTACTAAATGAGTCGCCATGCATTCTCCCTCATCATATCCATATTCTAAAATTATTTATATATTATGACTCATTTAATATATACAAGTCATTACTTAATGTTAATTTGAAACATCACAATTCTTGATTTTTAGAAGTCATGGTTTGGGACAACTTAGGTATTTTTTAAACTCAAAACAAAATTCAATGATAATCTTTTTGTAAAGCCAAGTATTTTCCTTAAAAAACAGTGTTTAAGATATCGTTAACTTTTTATCGAGTAAAACTACTGAAAAAATAAACAAAAAACTACTTGCTTAAATGTCTGTTATAAACCACAACCTCTTATAAGAAAGGGTATTGTAACTATTGTTTGTTTCTGGACAGAGATGTAAACAAGTCAGGCTACTCACGAGCTAAAAAGCTTAATTGTTAAAAACTCGAAACTAGCCGAGCCTTAACGAGCTCCAGATTAAGCCTAGGCTAAAGCTTATTTAATAAACAAGTCCAAGCTCGGGCCTCAAAGAGTGAGCTCTTTTAAGCCCGTGCATGAACCTTAACGAGCTTCATATCGAAAATAAATTTAGTTAAACGAGCCAAACTTGAATTCGAGTTTCGTATATGTTAAACGAACCGAGTCTAAAACATCTTGAATGCGTTTAGGTGCATATGGAATCCAGGCAAAAGTCAATTACTATGCCGCCTTTCATACATTATTCGTTAAAAACTTAAGACCAATGGCCAATAAGAATATAAAAAAGTAATTCCGTTGCCGGGACTTGAACCCGGGTCTCTCGGGTGAGAGCCGAGTATCCTAACCAACTAGACTACAACGGAATCGTTATTTACGATTTCTATGTTTCATATTTATACAAGGACTAGTAGCCTACGATACTTAGGTTCGTCAGGTCTTGGTTAGAAACTAAAAAGACTCTAATTGTTTCACAAATGAATAGATGTTTCATTTCTATTACTTGGATGAATTAAAAGCCATTAAAACAGATATCAAACCAACGTGTACATCTCTGTTGTGAAGTAATAATGGCTGATCAAATCACTGTCAATGTTCCACTTGTGTTGCTATTGCAAGACTTGAATCTTTTTTGTACACCCAAACAATATGTTATGTTACATCGAGGTCTAGTTAGGCTCTCTTTTTTCCTTTTCTGTTTTGGTCATAAAAAGCATGCCTTATTCCTTCCGCAATAAATAAACATAAACACCCAAACATGTTTTAGTGGGACAAAAATTAACCCAGAAAACATACTTCCTATGACCAAAACGAACCAACAAATAGTTTCCGGTAAATTCTAGCCTCGTGAGACTAATAATGGCATAATATCATATGAGCGTCAACTTTAATCGTACAACTTACAAAAAAACATTAACGGATAAGACCTCAAATGAACAAATACATGTATAATCAAACTCATAAAAGTGCCAATCAATACTTTGTTGCCGACGACCTTTAGACGTGGTTACAACAAATTCATAGTTGATGTTGCAAAAAAAGAAAATAAAATAAAATAGAATACCATTAGAACGTAAGACATCTCTGGTGCTAACCAAGGTTAAGTTCACAAGGTTCCAAGTACAATACAATTCAAAAACTGTCCATTAAACACATCCTGGTTTCAACAACAAAAAGATAGCCGGACTGCTGAATCCAAGTGGCTTCTACACTTGCTGCATCTTGCAGCAACCATCATTTGAGATTAAGGTGCTCTGGTATGGGGAATACATATGGTATTCAACTGAAAATGTCAAAATCCCGACAATAATACACATTTTCAGGTTTAGTCCATCAACAATGCCATGTCATAACTATAATCAATGAATGTACAAGAGTTTTGATCAAGAAAAAAAAAAAGACGTGATAATCAAGAAATAACATCTAAATTTATTTAGAGGAATGATAGGTGCTCTGACAGACGTAGACATAAATATTCCTAACTGGCATATTAAGAACCAAATTATGTCGTTGGAAACAGCAAGCATGAGATCAAATACGATTAAGTAATAGCTAAATCACCTTAAGTTATATATTTAAGGTAGACTTGACATACCATCTATCCTGCTGTACAACTCTGACAATTAAGCCATCCTTAATAGTATCAGACCAAGGTTTACTCGTGTGAAATGCAGTTCAACTTGCAGGATTGTTTTCATCTGGTTCCATTTCTTTTTTGTCAATGTCCTTTAGTTCAATCTTTTTAGATTCTCCCTCCCCAGATGTAGATTGTTTCTGGTGAGCAGTTTTTGGAGTTTCAACCAGAGGCCCAGAAGAAACATCTGAATTTCCTTTACAAGTGGATACAGGACTTTCACCATCTTTACCAAGGTTACTAGATTTCAGCCATGAAAATTGTAAGTTGTGACCGTTCCAGCATCTGCCACTTGAAAATGCCTTCTCAGCTGAATGACGGGTTGTGAAATACACGCGAACTGAATATTTGGCTGTTCCAGGATCATTACTGCAATCAACATCATCTAATTCCACCTTAAAAAGATCCCCAAATTGTGAGAAGTGTTCCTTCAAAACTGCAACCTGAGCAACACCGTTTACATGTATCACATTAGCATCACCATGCAATTCAACAAGAAACACAAAAGACACAAAAGAATTATTGGGATGTTTTACATTGGCGAGATCATTTGGCAGAGTTGAAATGATTTTAAATGCAGTGGGACGGTTGTCCAGTTTGAACCGATTGGGAACAACTGACGGATCAATAGGAGCCAACGGACGCAGTGATGGCTTCAACACTGGCGATTCTTGTGGTGTAACTACAGCCATTGATTTGAAACTTGTTGGGACAGCAGACTCCAAAGATTTGTTGCCATTACCTATGGATGAAGATAAAACGGTTTCAGGATCTACAGAACTTGAGGTTGCAGCCTTTGTAGAATCAGATACAATTCTTAGTTTCTGTCTTTTTGCCACCTGTTCAGGTTCTATCTCTCCTTTTAGAGCTGTAGCCTGCAGACAAGAAAATTAATGCTTCATAAAAAATAATAATACATGCTTATGTGAAAATAAGACCGAGCAAAGAAGTATTTACTTGTTTCTCAAGCTTGTCTAACTTGCGGCGGAAGTCATTTCTCTTCTGATCAAGCATTTCTTGCTTTTTGCGAAGCTCCTCCTTTAAAACCTCTAAATTCTCCAGCTTCTTTTGTGAAGGTGGAGGTGGTTTTGGGGTGTTGACGATCACAGGCTTTTGGTGATCAGAACCAGTAGGGGCAATTGTGTCATTATGTGATGCTGATGAAACTGGCATGCCACGTGGAGGTACAGGCGGCGTGGTATAGCCACTGATTGTTCCATTAACTGGAACGTTATCGCGATTAGCCCACCATAATTTTATGAAACGATTACCCATCACCGCATCAGGTGCCATGAGAGCAGCTTCTGCTTCTTCTCTTCTGGAAAACTGGACAAAAGCTCGTTCACTATTTAGAGGAATGTGAATATCAATAACTTCACCAAACTTATGAAAATGTGAGATCAGGGATTCCCTTTTGTTCTGTTGGAGAGGGATACCATTCACAAATAATGTACACTGTGCCTTCTGAGAAGGCTTGCGTGCACTCTTTCCATTTCCACTTTGCATTTTCAAAGACAAATTTGCATCGAGGTTGTGTTTACCATACGATGGCCCCTGTTTTTCAATTGAAGGACTTGCTTTAGAAACCATATTCTCTTTCATTTCTGGTTTGTTTTTAGTAGTGCTATTTCTTAACAATAACATAGCGGTCCCACCACTCTTAACGACATTTTCATCAGAGCCATCAAGCGGACCAGCACGATGATCACCAGACGGGCCCGGATCCAACAAAGGCGCGCTTTCCTTCACATTAGATTGATTTATAGATTGCAATGGAGGTGATGTTTCACAATCATTGCCCCATAGAGGCTGATCAGGATCATAAAAGTCAGCTCCGACAACACCAGCAGAATCAATGAACGTGTCATTTAGGCCTGGTCCATTGGGACCCATTCCACGTTTGCTAGTTTTGCCATGTGATGCTTTGAATGAGTTTGTTGGAGCACCAGAGGGAGGTAAAGATCCCGGCCCAGCTGGTGCTCCAGGCATATTCGCATTTTGAAGAGATACTGGCAGATTAAACTGTGAAAGGCTCTGTAAGTTGTAAAATAACCAAAGAAATAGCAGCATTTCAGATATGCACTTTGTAAAAGATGATATGTAAAGACAAAGGACAAAAGCACCAGCAGGAAACAACTATCAAGCTTGATCTTTCATAGTTTTCAATCTATTCTTTTTAGCAAAGTATGTATGTTTGGAATGTTCTGCCATTCCCACTAAATACAGCACCACCCTACACTATTTAGTGTTGTTATTTGCTCTTTAAATGGTCTGACATGAATATATGCTTCTATAAGTGAAAAGATACTAAGATCATGAACTAAATGTAAAAGGTTGACAGAAAACTCCATGTCTGAATAAAGAACACATAATACCTGAACGTCTTCCACAACGATACGATTGACACCATGCTCCATTGGGCACATGTCACCCCTTAGGCAAAATCCTTGTTCCTCAAAGTCTCTACACCGTTGGCGTGTAAGTCCCAGTCCCATGTTCATAGAAGGATTAATAGATCTGTATGCTCCTTGTAACCCAAGAGGACGCAATGCATCCATACCACCATTCGGTAATCCTGGAACCAACCCAAATGCATTCCAAGATGCACCATATGCATTTGAAACAGTTGGTAAACCCCTCCCAGCAAACAGACCAGGGGGTATCTGAGAAGCAATATCAACGGAAGCGAATCTAGAATCACGTTGGCTCCAAACACCAGAGTCCCTTCCTCTACCCCTGATTGGTCCAGGATCCCCCCTAATTCTCTGGTTCAAATCCAAAGGTCCTTGGGAGGAAGATTGTGTAAACCCAGGTCGTCTTTTGTCAAACTTGGAGTCCATAGGGTGGTTAAAATTGTAATTTTTCCATGCTTCACTGGATTGAGAACCTGATTCTCTATGTGAATGCCCATTTTCGAAAGGTTTGTTCCCTTTTCTATATGGTTTAGTAAATACTTGTTCCACAGCATCTCTCTCCTGTGATTGAGACCTTGCGTCATCTCTTCTACGATGCTTATGGTTACGATCATCGTCATCGTCATCACTAATTTCTTTCTCATCAGGATTGCTATCAGATACAGAAGGTGACCGACATCGTTCTTCAGCTGAAACTTTGATCTCCATTGAGTAAATATGATAAAGAACAATTGAGAATATTCTATCGCTGACAAGTTCTAAAAGTTACTGGTGAAGCCGGTAAACCACTGGATTGACTTGAAATATTCTTTCCTGTAATGGGAATGCTGCAAAATAATTCAAATATTAAGAAAATAGCATCAACGGTTAAAAATTTATAAAGTAATTTACACATTTATAAACGTGCAAAACAGATCTTTTGGGAAGCCATCACTCTCTCTATCTGCAAATAGTATGAATGTTTAAATCTTACCTCCCGAATACCCCACTCTCACGGGTTTGGTAGTCTCGCTGTATATATGTGCAAAATAAAGGCTGTGCGGGTAATACCCTAAACTTTAAGATAATAAAAAAATAATAACAATAATAATATAATAATACTATTAATAATAAGCTACTAATAAAATACTAGAAAGAATAATAATAATAACTAAACTCACCATCTAAACTAATGTCCATGCCATGTTGTAGCCAAACAAATTTACCATGAAGCAGATAACATATTATTTGAATTGTAATTTAATCCTAATACGTTGCCTAACCTAACTTCTGACTTCAATGTGAAGAACATAACATCCCTTTGAATCGGTGGCCACCTCCCCACGATTCTCCAACAAGTTTACCATCTTATATTATTTACTCCGCACCATTGTTTACGCAATCACCATCTGTAAATCGAGAGGGAGAAAGATTCAAGGACTACGAGTCACGGCAACAGTAAGAAGGAGGCTTAAACCGAGACGAGAGTACGTATGAATGTATGATTGAGGAGTGGACTTCAAAAGCGGGTTGAGATTGTTTCCATTCAGTTTTCTGCTGCTACCTTACGAGATCAAATTTGAAAAGAGTTTCGGTTTGTTAAGGTAAAAACTTGGTTTCTCACTCGAAACAATTTAATTTAGTAACTTAGACCGATGTAACAAGTCAGTGAATGTTTACATGCATTTTGATCCACTGCCTGGGCGTCACCATTAATGATTCAAAATTGAAACCACTTGGGTCTCAAAACAGTTGACTAAAACTAAAAATGCAATCTGTAACTTTATCAGGAATTGCCTAATATGAACATACAGATATTTTGTATACAATCCCATAATAGATATATGTTATAATGAACATATGTATGTCTTGGTGTATATTTTGAAGAAGAAAAAAAAATAAAAATAAAAAAAATATTGTACTCAGTTTTGATCAAAGAACAGGAAGGGAAAATAAGGAGCTCAAGTAGAAGGTGTTGCCATAAGCTTCGGTCGCTTGTACCGTATAAACAATGATGCACACCAAAGTGGTTTTCAAGAACTAGGATCTGTCATAGTTTTATTTGGGTGGTCACACTTATTAGAGTTCCTTCTATACATATAATTACATAGTATGTTTGGAATTTCGAAATATAATTTTAATAGATGTATGCATAATGCTCATAGTAGTTTTATGTACTTCTTAGAGGTCGGGTAGAAGGGAAATTGCATCGGAATATTGGAACTTATTTAAGTCGTCTAAGGTACGGATTCTAGCTCCCTTTACAATTATTATTGTTGTAAGGATTCATCTCTTAAATAAGTCTTTTAAAACTATTCGATTCATGTTTATTGTACAGATTCGAGTCCCTTTACAATAATTATTATCATACGGATTCTTAGCTTCTCTTACAGTTATTATAGTCGCTTGTACGGATTCTTGTTCTTAAAATATAAAATATCGATTTTGAACTCCTACTATTCTTTCAGCGATGATCCTTGTTTGTTTAAAAGTTCGATATCTGAAATATTGTTTCTTTCGGTGTTCTCCTATCGTTGGATTTATGAAAATGTTATGATGTGTAAAGCGAGTTGGAAAAGCCGAAAAGTTTAAGTTTTCTGTTTATTAAATATGTTCCACATGATGCTAAAAAATATTTTGAGTATGATTTTAACTATAAATGTTTTCAAAACCTATGGAACACAAAGTGACAAAACTATATTTTGGACTATATGTTGTTTTGGATATTTTATGGTTTTGATGGATTGAGCTATTTAACCACCTATGGGGTACCATAGGCACATCATTGGGGGCACTGGTGGTGTGACACCTTCTATGGCGGTGTGATCAGTCCACGATGTCTCTTAGAGTTTGGCTCAGAGAGCTATTTTGGTTAGGAGGCGTATGGATCGACCCTAGACTTGTAGGTTATGTTATGTTATGGTGGATGGTAGTATGGTGCCCAACACCCATCTCGCATTGTAGGGTACATTTGGATCTGCAAGTCCAGTGTACAAATGTCTGGCATTTGTCATATATGTCTGTTGACGGTGTGCAAGTGTATACGTTTCTTGTAGGAGCTCGATGTGATACAATATGTGATTTGATATGAATTGTTGGTATGTATGAATATGGTATGTTTGCATTTGACACTGAAAGCCCTTATGATCTAGAAACTTTGACTTTTTTTAAACCTTTGTGTTTGCTTCAACTATTGTTATTATTATGTATCTAATATATCCGCACACTGGGCAATTGGCTCAGCTGCAGTTTTCTTTTCTTTCCTCTGTGGGGGGTGTTCAAGGGTGCTTTAAGGGAAAGAGATCGAGAGCTATTCTAGCAGAAGCTTGTAAGGTAGTACTTTCGGGTTGATATTGAGAAGTATTTTCTTAGTGTTGCTCTGTTTTTTATCGTACGAGTAGCCTCCGTTTCATGCTGAGACGGGGTGTTAGTGTGTTACATTGCGGCTGCGCCATATAGTTCTAGATTTCTAGTGCAGGCTTAGTTCCTTGTTCTACGTATATAAGAAAAATGTGCAAAAGTTTGCGACTAGGGACCAGCAAACGATTTATAAAAACAGAAAAACTAAATCAACACATTACATCACATAGAAGGCTAGCACATGAAAAACGACATGCCTGCGATGCAGGATACGAAATGAGCTATCATAAACATGAATAATCCAACGAACCCTTGGTGTTAAATTACTAACAAGAAAAAGGTAACACCTAATTATTTGATCAATTCAAAAAATGGCAAATCATAAGAAATATATCAGGTAGGCCCTTGAGAATAAAGGTTTTCCTACGAAGCATGTTGATTTGACTAACAATAGTATGTGAACTAATAACTAGAATAAAGCCATGCAACACTGGAAATGATGTTCTATTTATCATTGATATGCTCAACAAGAATGCAATTTAAAATCTAATGTTGTTGCTCTTTGCCAATGATGTTGCAGTAATTGATGAGATTACGTCAGAGGTAAATACAATTCATGTTGAAGGAATTTAGACTCAGCTTGACCGAAATGTAGTAAAGGCAACTTTAGTGGTGCTTCTAGAGAGGAAGAGGACGTAAAGATAATAGGTATTTGGGATAATTAATTAATATTACCATTGGTGTCAATAACAGGATAAGAATATAACAGATCAAGCACAGACAAATATGAAGAGTTTAGTGCAATAGTAAAATCCCACCAAAATTTTGGGGAAAATATTGGAAACTAAAAGGTAACATGTACATTGTGGCAAAAGGGTAAAAGTTGCGGATGAGTATGAAGATAGATTAATCTGAGGATAATTGTGATAAAAGTACGGTCACTAAACAAAGATAAGACAATTTTACAGCAGTACATAATTGATATGCAACAAAAGATCTTGATATTGATATGTAATTTCAGTTGAAACCTAGATTGTTTTAGGTTAAAACATAATTTCTGTCCCCAATGTTAAATCAATCGAAGAACACAGATGAGGCAGATGAGGCAGAGACGATAATCGACAGAAACAAAAAACACAGATCGAGAGGAGAAGATTACCGACGAGGCGGAGCAGACCAACGAGGCGGAGCCGGCCGACGAGGCGGAGCAGGGTCGACGACGAGGGCTGCAAAGATGGAGCAGGGGCGGAGCAGGGTCGACAACAAGGCGGAGCAGTTGCGACGGCGCAGAGCAGGGGCGGAGCTGAGCGGAGCAGGGGTGTCGGCGACGAGGGCTGCAAAGATGGAGGCTGCGTATGGCGATTGTGGGTTAGGAAGAGAGATTTGTTTGGTTAAAAGGGTAAAATGGTAAATGGGAGATTCCCTGTTTATAAGGATTTTAAAATACCATAGTGTGGTAGTATTTTCTAATTTCTCTATATAAAGTAATTGGTGGGATTTTTTTAAAATTCTATTATTTGAAATCCTTAGCTTTTTTTTCAAACAAACACAGGATTTTTTGGTTTTTTAATACCCAATCCTAGAAAATCTCAAAGAATACAGTAAACCAAACAGGGCCTTAGTATGCAAATATCAATTAGTAACCGGATAACTAATTAACAACAAAAAATCACAAACAAGAGGTAAGAAATTAAAATCTAAACAGTTAAAGTGTTAAACTAAGAATCAAGGAACAAATGTTAAAGAAAAGTTTATACATGTTTGAGAAATTACGAGGTTTTCAAATTTGTTTTGGATTTCTAGATTTTGTCATTCGATCGTTGTTCGTTAATTGATTAGCAGTGAAGTAGAATCCATGATCAATCATGCCTTTGCAACCAACAGCCTTCGATTTTGATCAAGTTTTGCTTTCTTGGATCGCAAACGCCGTGAACTCTAAAACCTTCGATTTCCTTTTTACTATAGTCATAAACTCTCCATGTTCGATTATGGTTGTTGATTTTGTTTATTATTTCAGTACAATTTTGTATGATTTTGTCCCAAATGGTCAAATGATTTTGAGCGATTTCTTCGAAAAGTCACAAACTCTCACAAACGATTTTTAATAAATCAATGATTTTTTTTCATTTTATCCCAAACGAATTTGACAGTTGAGTATTTGATTTATGCTTTGTCTCTTCGTTTCTGTTATCGAGTCGATATCTCCATGACTTCTTTCCCCGAAAGTAATTACTTTTTTTACTTTAGTAATTGTGAAATATATGTGCTTATGGGCCTACACATATAGTCATATACAATACATAGCACATCCAAAAATAATGGACCTTGCTAGTGCTAGTCATGAATTCTGAATTATTACATATGTTACACATCCTATAAGACGGGCCTGATTATATCGACAAGTGACCAGTTATTGCGTAAAAGAAACCAATATTCTTTTATTTGTTGATATCAACGGTTTAATTAATTTAACCAAACTACCTTCCATTTTTCCCCTCCACCCCAACCCCAATCTTTTAGGCACCCTTTGTCTTTCATTCATATGTCCTATACTACTTGTACATGTGTATACGTACCATATGCTTACATTTTTCAAAAGATAATGTGAAAATTAAGCGATATCATCATCAATGGCGGATCAAAAGAGAAACTCATCTAAGAAAGAAATGCTAACTTATTCATATCTTCTCATTTACATTGCCCTCTCTAGCGGTCAGATTTTCTTTAACAAGGTTTTTCATCGCTCATTTTGTTAATGGCGATATGTTCTTTGCAATATACGTTTTATGATCTCTAGCTTTTCGGGTTTGAATGTTGTTCCATTTTCGTTTATTTCGTTTTCTAATTAGCAAATGTTGCTTTATAAGTTATGATATGTTCATCATACAGATAGTATTTGTGGGATTGGCTGTCATTTTGGGGATGAATGATAATGTTCTTGATGGGAGATTGGGAGTAATTAAGGCCATGTGATCAAATTAGTCATGAAATCAATATGTTAAAATATTTGCTTATTTTAAATTGTTATTCTTTTACAGAATTTAAAACCATCAAATTATATGTTTTATATTTATTTGCTTTACTTTGGTTAATCTGTTCCTTACATATTCATAAAAACAATTGGAATGCAGTGGGTTTTGTCATCAAAGGAGATTAACTTTCCATATCCTCTTGGCCTAACGCTACTTCATATGGTGTTCTCTTCTGTATTATGTTTTCTACTTACCAAAGTTACCAAGGTAATTAACAAGAAGCAAATAAATAATCTAGCCATTTATGCGTCTCGGTTCTGCAATCTGTAACACCAATTTACGTTTTCTGCCAGATTACAGAAGTCGAAAAAGGGATGACTTTTGAAATGTGAGCACCAAATGGCAAACAATCTAAATCATGTCTCCAAACAAACATGCTTATTAACATGGTAAATTCTTTACATACAGATACACCACATCAGTCTTTCCAATTGGTGCAATGTTTGCAGTGACTCTTTGGCTTGGAAACACTGCATACCTTTATATATCTGTATCCTTTGCCCAGATGTTGAAAGCAATCAGTAAGCACAGAAAAGAAAAAAAAAGAGAATCTTGTCATACCTATGCACGACTCAACGAATCTTGTCTGAAAAGTTTTATCCTTTTATCTGCAGTGCCAGTAGCTGTGTTTGTTCTTGGTGTAGCAGCTGGACTTGAAGAAATGAGCTGTGATATGCTCCTTATAATGTCTGTTATTAGTTTTGGAGTTTTAGTAGCTTCTTATGGAGAAATTAACATCATCTGGATAGGTGTTGTTTATCAGATGGGAGGTGTTGTTGGTGAAGCTTTAAGGCTTATTTTCATGGAGATTTTAGTCAAAAGAAAGGGTGTTAAACTAAATCCAATATCAATGATGTATTATGTTAGTCCTTGCAGGCAAGTATATTAATTAATTACTAAAGCTACCAAAGTGTGTTTTTCTTTTATGTTTTATTTCTTGCCATTATTCCATGTTTATGTTCAGAGAATTTCATTTCTGCCCATGTGAGCAGAATCTTGGTTCGCTGTGCAGCGCTGTTTGCTTGTTTGTTCCATGGATCTTCTTGGAGATGCCAAAGATGGAGTCATGGAGCTTTCAACCTATTGTGCTAACACTCAATTCTCTATGTACTTTTGCTCTCAATTTGTCGGTTTTTCTTGTGATACAACATACAAGTGCGTTAACCATTCGTGTTGCTGGGGTTGTCAAAGATTGGGTGGTCGTGTTGCTGTCAGCAATTCTCTTTGCTGACACAAAGCTCTCCATGGTCAATCTCTTCGGTTATGCCATAGGTACACGTCACTTATTTAGATTATGTTTTATTACAAATAGGTCAAATCACAAATCTTGATCTTGATATTATAATATTTAGGTAATTACTGTAACAGCGGTTGTTTTTATAACCGTTATAACAAGAATAACAGATTATGTTTTTATAGAAAGATTAAAAACAGGATAAGGAAAGAAAAAAGTGCCTGTGAGTCGACACAAATCGTCGTGCCTCAACTAATATCAGAAAAAGACGTGTTTTGACCTGAACATATTTTTTAAGTTTTTACTATCAGGTTATGTCTATTTGTTTACTATAAAGTGGTTAGAAGAAAACAAATAGTGAATACTATCATGCCGATGTTGATGCAGCCATTGCGGGTGTAGCTGCATACAATAACTACAAGCTAAAGAAGGAAGCTTGTGAAGAAAATCCTGATAATTCCAAGCTTTCTCCTACAGGAATAGCATCTTCCCCTAAATCACCTACTGTTTAGTAGATTTAAATCTTGCAAATATGTAATCCACCCGGCCCATATAATTTCAAACGAGATGAACATTGTAAAATGTAATTAGTATAGCAAGAAATACAGACGAAATACAACTACTAAGTCGCTGAAGATTGTAAGAGCAACATTATTCATTTATAGACACATCAAAAAAACACATCTAAGTGTTTTCTGTAGACTAGAAGCTCTATTCGTCGATTCCAAATTTCTTTCTCATGTATTGAACAAAGTCGAATATTTTTTGCAAGTCAGGAAGAGTGTTAGACACACTCTCTTTGTTCTGAATGCATCTTTTAGCCCAAGAAATCAATTTCGGGCACTCATGATCAAAGTTAAAGTTCCCGTAGGTTTCATAGGCTTGAAACCATGAATAAAATGGGATCAAAGATACATCAAGGTAGCCGAAACTTTCACCTCCAAAGTAAGGTTTGTCTCCAAGCTCTCCTTCGAGTAATTTAAGGCATTCCATGAACTCTTTCCTGGATGCTTCATGTTCTTCCCCTTTTGTTGTGTACAACTTCATACCAATTTGGTATAACTGCATTTCCATACACAAAGTTAGACAAAGTATTACATAATTCAAGATCCTCTTTCTCATCAATGGGGTTTTATGAACTACTTCACAATTAGATTATTAGAATCCAAAAGTGTTTTCTTTGTGCAGGTGACCTCAGGAAGCTATGAATACAAGATTAGTTTTCTTTATTTAAAAAAAAGATTATATTTTGACTTATTTAATCAGTCAAAAACCACATTTTCAATTGATTTAAGACATTCAAAATCAAAATCTTTGTAATTATCATGGACGGTGAATCAACAAGAACCCAAACATGAACAATGAACTTACATCTTATTGTAATCCCCAGTAACCAAAATACTAATAATATTATTATAGAAAGTCAAGATAAATCAAAGTTACCTTCTTGTCGATAAAGTCAACCCAAAACTTAGCACGAGCTTTGTCATAAGAATCACAAGAAAACAATGGAGCTCTATGATTCCAAACTTCATCGATATATTGAACAATGATGCTAGACTCGCAAATTGGCTTGCCATTGTGGATGAGAACCGGGATTTTCTTGTAAACCGGGTTCATGTCCAAAAGAAGCTGGCTTTTGTTCCTCAAATCCTCTTCTCTGTAATCATAAGGAATACCCTTTTCAGCAAGAGCTATCTTGACGCGCATACCATAAATGCTTGTCCAGTAATCCAGTAGAATCAGTTGTTCTTGTTTCGCCATTGTTGGCTTCTTTGTGACATTCACTGTGTGTTTCCGTAGGTGTCGTTGGTGGGTGAGTCGGGTGTACCCGGTGGCAGTGTGCGGATATATGATATGTGGGCGTGAATTCATAAACAGAGCCCCATTCAGAGCCCCATGGTTTACGTTAATTACCGATATCACCATTTTGCGATATTTGTATTTTGTAATCTTGTTTGTGACGTAAGTTTGATATATTTGTATGATCTTTTTCTTAAATAAAGAAATTAAAAAATAATATAATAATTGAACTTTTTTTTAACTGATATCTTTAAACTTCACGAAATTTAATTCACGTGTAAAAATGATGACAATTAAGATAGTTAAGTGTATTTCACGAATAAAAATTATTTTTTTTCCTATTATTTCTTCTTATTTCATCTATAAAATTCATTAATTTTTTTCTTTATTTCAGTCTCTTGATTAATTCTTTTTCTTCATTTCGATCTCTTGATTTTGACAATTGTCTTAATCTTGTAAGTAGGAGGATGAGTTGCAATACAAAGCAAGAAAAAAAGGCGATTAACTTGATTTTCCACACCTCTTGGCCTAACACAAATTCATATGGTGTTCTTGTGGGTGTTATATTTCCTACTTTCTCAAAGTTATTAAGATGAAAACACCCTAAAGAATTAGTGATTTATGCATCTCGAACTGCGAGCTGCGACACGGAGTAATGTTTTATGGCAGACTATGGAAGTCAAATAAAAAGTAGATTTTCAAAATTTGAGCACAGATTGAGAAACAGTAGGAGATTCATTCTATCAAACACGTGATCTTTAAAAAAAATTCTTCAAGTTACAAAGGTAAGGTCCCTTGACAGCAGGAACTGCTTCTTCCCCGGTGTCAATTTTTGCTTAAAAAGATCAAAATCGCACGATATAAACGTAATCAATCCCATGGATTTCAGAAGAAGAGATATAGCCAAATGCAAACATAGCACTAAATGCATGTGAAAATACTACAAATAGAGTCATTGTGATTGAAAGTACAACAATCTTTATTTATAGAAGACCATCAGCAAAACACATTCAAGTATTTTCTGTCAAGAAAGCGAAACCAGCAACTGCATATAGGATTTATATGCTATGGGTTCTAGTCATCGATTCCAGATCTCTTCCTCACGTATTGAATAAAGCCAAAGACTTTTTGCAAGTCGGGAAGAGTGTTAGACACGGTCTCCTTGTTCTCGATGCATCTTTTAGCCCAAGCAATCAATTTCGGACATTCGTGTTCAAAGTTGAAGTTACCATATGTTTCATAGGCTTGAAACCATGAATAAAATGGGATTAAAGATATGTCAAGGTAGCCAAAACTCTCACCTCCAAAGTATGGTCTCTCTCCAAGCTCTCCTTCGAGTAATTTAAGGCACTCCATAAACTCTTTCCTTGATGCTTCGTGTTCTTCCCCTTTTGTTGTGTACAACTTCCGTCCAGTTTGGTATAGCTGCAGTTCGATAAACAGAGTTTTTTGTCAAAGATTTCATTACGTGCTATCAATTTTTCTTATTAACTGAGGGAATATAGATTAGTTCATAATTAGAATCCAAAAGGGTCATCTTTTCCATTGCATTTTTGCAGAAACTCTACATTTGTGACTTGAACATGTGACCTTCATAACTATTACAAGATCTAAACAAACATAGATTTGTTTGTGATAAAATAATCAAAAAGAAAAAGAAAGAACCTTGCTGGAAACAAGAATCCAAATGTGAATTTAGACCCATTATTTTTAGATAAATAAGTTAAAAGTTTGTTAGGTCAACCAAAACAGAAGAAACCATTCCTCTTTCCTACAAGTGAAATGCCTTAAATACCCTACAATCAATGCAAATTTCTACAAGGCTTTTGCAAATTGCAATGCTATTACTTGTACTTTATGAGCAATTAGGTAGATCTGACTTAAAAATTAGTCAAAACACACTTCAAATCGATTTAAAACAACCAAAATCGAAATCTTTATAATTGTCTTGGATAGTTGAATCAACAAGATTCCAAACCTAAACCCTAAACCCTAAACTTACATCTTACGATCTTACCCCCTGTAAAAAGAAATTAAAATATTGATAATAAAACCAAAAAAGAAAACCAAGAAAAGTTAAAATTACCTTCTTGTCAATAAAGTCAGCCCAAAACCTTGCACGAGCTTTACCAAGAGTATCAGAGGGAAATAATGGAGCTTTATCATTCCAAACTTCATCGATATATTCAACAATGATGCTAGACTCACAGATTGGCTTGCCATTGTGGATGAGCACTGGTATTTTCTTGTAAATGGGGTTCATGTCCAAAAGAAGCTGGCTTTTGTTCTTCAAATCCTGTTCACTGTACTCGTATGGAATACCCTTTTCTGCAAGGGCAATTCTGACCCTCATTCCAAACATGCTTGCCCAGAAATCCAACAGAATCAAATCTTCTTGTTTCGCCATCGTTGGTATTATTGTTAATACAGACTAATTTGTTTGCGTAGGTATGAGCGGATGAAAGGTGAGTGACTGTGTGCGCGTATGCTAGTGGAAGTGTGTGGATCAGTGGATGTATATAAATGCAGGAGTGGTAGTAGAAATCGAGAACCTTGCTTTACGGAAACTTTGTGTTAATTTATGATTAACACCTAAACAGACGTGGAAGTTTTTTTAATATTTATGCTAAGGAGGTGATACATCCTCCTACTTCATCCTTCTATTTATAAGGTCAACACAAGTATTAAAATCAATGGAGGAGATGAGGAAAGAAAATTAGTGGACTTCACATTTCATACTCATAAGATCAACACAAGTGTCAAAATCAATAGAGGAGATGAGGAAAAAGAATTAGTGGACTTCGTATGTCATCTTATGATGAGTAGGAGGATGAAATAGGAGGAAAAAGTAGAAGGATGTATCATTTTTGTTTATCATATCTTTCAAAATATTAGCATGTTTTGGTAAGTATAGTTTTTTTAGCCAATAGAACTTTATTAATAATTTAGATTAGATAAAGTTTACATTTTAGATGTTACTACCAGCAATAGAAATGTTGGTGATGGTACATAAATTCAGGTCCATATAGTTGGTATGGACAATCAGTTTCTTTAAAATAAGGCTCGTAAATTTTAACGTTAACTAGTAACCCGACTTTAGGATATATATTCATCATTTTTTTAAAATAATATATTCGTTTCATCAACCAAGATATGAAGGTTGAAGTATTTTACATATTCTCAAAGTCACCTACCTATGGCAGCTGATGATAGTATGTCTTGGAGGTGGAAGTGACGGTAGCCAGTAAGTCAGTAACGGTGGGTGTTCATGTATGAAGAGCATTAACAATGGTGTATTTTGAATGTATCTTGTTCCTCTGACACGTATATTATATCACCGGTTAATATACTTACATATATCATAGGGTCTACTATATTGAGGGGGTGTTATGATCCAAATTCAAGTGAAAAACAATAACAAAGTTTATTAGAAAAAAAGATTTAAAAAACAATTTTTTCATGAAAAGGATAATTACACCGGAGTTTATGAATATGTAAAGTGGATCATGTGATGTATTATAAGAGTGTGACTGTAATATGATAGATCACTAGACTTACACTTTATTATAAAATAGATGAGTCCTAAAGTACGGGTATCATTAACAATACACCTTTTTTTTATTAAAGCCGATTTATTTTGTGTCTTATTATTCTTTTCATCATAGCTCTAGCTTGGTTAAATTTGTATGGAATGATTGTATTTGTTTCAAACTTTCAATATTAGAGACTCTCTTTTTAATATTATAAATTATCTACCTTTAAAAAATACGTTTAAAGTATTATTGTCTAGATATACACTATTCATTGCGTATAACCTATAAATATTATATAGAAATCATCTTCTTATAAAAAAAACTAATTTAAACATGTTTATATAAATTCTATTATTTAATACTTTTTAAAAAAAAGTTATAGAAAATACCCGTTAATTACATGTTTATCTTACTCATTTATAATACATTTATAACCTTAAAAACTCTTAATTTTAAGTAATTTGAATGTACTAAAATACCCCTTCTTAACCATTTCATTATCTCTCTTAATTTACTTTAACTTTTAAAATACCTCTTTTTAACAATTTCATTCTCTCTTAATTTATTTTAACTTTTTATCTATTTAAATTTTAAAATATCTCTCTAACACTAAAACACTCTCTCACACAAACACAATTATCCACTCACATCAACATAATTTTCAAA
>JAUEJL010061087.1:0-30346 GCA_032274825.1 Drosophyllum lusitanicum | reverse complement strand
AATTACCATGACATTAAGTGATAAAAACAGTGTATTAATGGAATGATAAATGAGACTATATATGGAAGAAACTCTACATTAATGATCGATGTGATAGTCATGTGGTTATATATAAATAAATTCATTTATTATTGCTACTTCATAATATATATATATATATATATATATATAGTAATGAAATGATAAAAAGTCATACATTAATTGTCTATAATTTGAGAATGAAAGGTTAATTACTTCCTGAATCATAAAGTCATGATGCCTTTATTGTTGATTAATTAATAGCAAGAAAATGGAAATCATTAATTATTCGATCTGTTCTTGCATGTCAATGTTTCTATTTTGGGTTAATTTTCGTATTTACATCATGAAACAAATCATATATATAAAAAATTGACGATGTTCAACAATATTTCGTAGGGTAGAGTTTATTAGATAAGCGTTTTATTTTTTAAACTATAAATATAAATCTAGGTAATTTATTTTTTTATTACTTACTTCGGTATCAAAAAACTTATAATCTAGCGGTATCTAGTGTATTAAATGTTTTCCGGTCCATAGTTGTGGGTTTAAGTTCTATAGTGGAGAAAAAATGTATATTTAGGAATATGATTCTTGTGTGTGTTTTGCCGTTAAAAAAACAAAGTTGATAATTTAGTACCATTATTGACAATTTGTCACCTACAACTAGTTTTACTAGTAAAAACTTCTATCACTTGAGATCTGGCTAAATCTAAGGATGTGAATATAGGGTTTTCAACACTCACGATCATAGATAACTTTGGATGATCTTGAACCAGTAAAAACTTCGATTATCTTGTATTTTTTAAATTTGCCATTGATGTTTCGGTTGTTGGATTCTGGTATTTAAATTTGCTACATTGGTAACTTTGGATGATCTACCATACTTTCTGTATGTATGTGTGTATGTTTGGCCAACCTTCTTTGTTTAAAGATCTACATTTTGATGTCTTTTGATGATCAACCATACTTAGTATTTCGTATTATTGGCTTTTTAGTTTTTCAGATTCAAAAGTGTGTTCTTAAGTAAATGTGTCTTCTTAATTTGTTATCTAGATTAGGTATTTTTCTAGATTAGAGTATGTGTTATTGGTGTATGAGTATGTGTTATTGACTTATTGTTCATTCTATATTTAAAGGCCTTTGCCCTGTACCGTAAAGTATAAGGTTATATGAATAATTAAACTTTTTTTTAATCAAAGTGTAATTTATTTATGACATCATATTAATTTACAACATACATCAAAAGATGTTCTTCACATCCAAAAATAAATTTAAATATAGATATCAGTATACACTTTCATATAACTACGTTTTATCATGTTATCTGACACATAATATTTCTTACAGTCTATCACACTCTCTATCATATGATCTGTCAACTCTAACAAATTAGAGAACCCTTGTTTTGTTACATGTCAACTAGACTCTTTTTCGATCATATAGTCTGTCATTAATTCTGTCGATATTACTCTTTTAACATGTCATTGAATATATATATATATATATCATTCACTAACTATTATTCTGCATTAATTTATCGATCTCGTCATGTCTCTCACACAAAGAAGCACAATAGATACGTTGTCACACATGATCACATTCATAAGCACGTAAGGAATCAACGTAATTAGAAATATCTACTACTCTATCCCTGTATATACTAAATCATTAATGCGTCACATAACTTAGAGTGGCATAATGTTGTCACAATAAGTCATACAAACACATAAGATACAATGCTTGTTATACATAACTAAGATATAGGTAACTCACCTTGATTATCTTGCGAAGACAAAATACATCTTTTTACTATCTTGTTTAACTTTGTGACGTGCTTAATTATACAAGAAAGAAAATATAAGGCCATGACTCACGATTACCTTGATTATCCCGTGAATATTAATTTTTACTTACTCTCAATTTGGCCATCGAGCTTCAACCTTCTTTTGATTCTAAGTTTCTCTGTTTATAGACTCATCTAATTTCTCCGAAATGAAAAGTTGTAGATATTCAAGGTTTTTCATATGTGCTCTAATAGAACTTTTTAATCTTTTTTTGTTGGTAATTTTGCAACATGTGATTATACTATGACTCAAAAGTTATGCTTTTGTAGCATTATTCTCGTTAATGTTATTTCATACAAACAACGAATTTTAATGCACACCAAAGTGCTTAACGAAGTTCTCCAATCAAGATTTTGTGTAAATAATTTCACATATGATCGTAAGAAAAGGTTACGCTTTTGTTTGATGCTAGAAATTGGTGTCGAGTTCGGCTTATTGAATTCGTGTTGTTTATGTATTGCTTCAATTCATTCTCGACCCATTAAAGACCTCCGTCACTATAGATTTCTGCAAGGAGTGTGTCACCAATAAAGTTAGTGAGTTTAAAATATCTTGTGTCAAAACAAATAAAATAGAATGAATATATGTAAGCTTTGGAAGGCTTTAGTTGCCTATTAGATAAAAAAAAGACTTGGGGTATTTAGGTTGTCAATAGCCTAAAGTTGCATTAAGATAAAAGGGTTTTTAACTCAAATTGAGATCATTTTGTCTGTTTGTTCTCTAGAGTGTTGACAAGCAAAGAAGTAGGAGAATTTGGAGACTTATTTCAGGTACAAAATTGTAGGATTCAAGTATTCTAGTGATTCATAGCCAAGTGGTAAGTGATCATTATCCCTAACCTTGTTTAGATTCACAAGTTTGAAAACAACAATGACCACACAACATGTGGATTAGATAATGAAATAGGAGGGTTTTGTTTATGTTTTGTGATGATTCTTGAGTCAAGAAGCGATTGCAATGGGTGCATAGGTCAATTTGAAGTTTGAAATGTGAGTTTGGGTCTGTTAATGCGTCAAGAAGCTAAACCACAACTGAGAGGAATCATATGTATATAATTTGACTCAAAGGTTGAGTTTGGGCAAATGGTTGTTGTTTAGATTATACAAAGTCATGTGACAGTTAAATTCATTGCACAATATTGGGAAGTAATTAGTTTTAATGCAAAAGTGTTGTGCGATAAATCGTAGAATGATTGTGCGATAGTTGGTTCGCACAATGTCGTGTGATATCATATAGTGTTGTGCAACAATTCTCTACATTTAAGCGATTCTGTGAAAAAAACTTAACTATTATGTAGGTGATTCCAGATAGTTTTGTGTTCATAATTGGATTGTAGATTTTGACTACTACTTGTCTAGTGAGTGTACGACTTTTAGTGTTTGCAAAAATTATGATGAATGAGAATATGATACTTTTTATGTATTATATGCTAAAACTGTTTGTGGATATGAAAAGTTATATGTAACGATGATATATGTATTTATATACCGGTTGCATATATGTACCAGCTTTGTGCTGAGGTAGATGTATACCGGCTTTGAATTCCGGTATAACGGAAGCAAAAGTCTAATAAAAGGGATGTGCTGATTAAGGTTTGATGAACGTAATTTAATAAAGTTTAATTGATATATTGATTGTTTGTTACTGAATACGTATTTTGAAACAAAATAAAAAAGATGTAATTTTTATTGGTGATAATAAGAGTAAATTATCTATAACATGACTTAAAAAGATGAATTGTTATTTAGTGTTTGGAACTATTTTACAAACGAGAGGTTCTTTATTATTTAATAGAATGTTTCTATTATTATTTTACTCACTAGATCAAAACAATTGTCAGAATAAATAAATAAATGAGATGAAGAAAAAGATTAGTGAATTTCACGTGTAGTAAGTAGATAGATAAAGTACGAAATTAGGAATAAATAGAATTTTTGTTTTTTTGTTTAAGAAAAGAGAGGTTCGTATGCAACATAGTTGAAATTAAAGGGGTATTAAAAGAAATTCAGAAATCGATAACCAGTAAATCTTTTGCTTGTTCGAATTCAAGCTTTTTTCTTGAATGTCCATCACTCTCTCCGTCTCGCTTTAAAATCTCCGAAACCTCTATCTTCTATCATTTTAATCCCATACACCCGCATAGTTTCTGTTACGGTGCTCCTCATCTATGGCGATTCCAGCAGCAGCTGTTATCGTCCCTCTCGGCCTCCTTTTCTTCGTTTCTGGTCTAATCGTAAATCTCATTCAGGTCTGTTATTCGTTACTGATTTCTGTTTGTGTGTCTATAACTTATTTCGGGATCATACGTTGCAATTTTTCTATGGATATGTTCAATTTTGCAACTCTATATCACTTGGATCGCGGCAATGATTGATTGGGAATTTTCTGTATCTTATTGATTTGGTCTGGAAGTTTCTGTTATTTCAGGGTGATTACGAATGTTGGATTTCAGTTTCTTCTGTTTGTTGTTTTTGGTGTTCCAGGCGATATTTTTCGTGACTGTACGGCCGTTTTCGAAGAATGCTTACAGAAGGATTAACAGAATGGTGGCGGAACTGTTGTGGATTGAACTTGTGTGGATAGTTGATTGGTGGGCAGGAGTTAAGGTGATGATTTAGTAAGGTTCAATTTCAATGATTTTGGATCACTTTATTAGGTTTGTACAAGCGATTATTTAGCAAAGTTGATGAAAGTAGGCTACTTAGGGCTCTATGATAATAACTTACGAATATTCGCTTAATATTTACATTATACCTGGAACTCGATTGCCTGTCTTTAGTATTGTTTTATTAAATTGTGCTTTGTGTTGTTTTATATCCCTTCTGTTGTTATGGATTCTTTTTTTTATTATACATTCACCATTGATTTTATGTTGCGATGCTGATTCTTTAGGTGGTGTTTTCTTGTTAATAAAGATATAGTTCATCTTGCATAAGCATCCCTTTTTGAAGAATTGATGTCAGTTCTATAATTTGTCTTCTTTTTTGTTTTTGTAAAGATTGTTTTACACCTTATCTATTAGTCTATAATTGGCCCATGATCTCTTGCTTGCTAGCATTTGATTTTAATATTGTCAACTGAACTCTTTTAACTCTCTTATACGATTCAAATGTAGATGGTCTGTTTCTTATGAAATTGGATCTTTGGTGGGTCACGTTCCAATTTGTAACTAGTGGAGTTTCCTATGTTAAGATGTTGACTTATTATCATTTCCTCTTTTATTAAAAATAATCCCCACTCTTCTCTTATTCTTGGGGCATGGTTATTGATCGAGCACATTTCAATATGTTTGTGTGTAGTGTTCTAACATGACATTCTGCAGGTACAATTGTATACAGATTCTGAGACATTAAAAATGATGGGTAAGATAGACCCTTGACATCTATGTTTTCTCTTTAGTTTGGATTAGAGGTGGCAGCTTTGACCTATTTCCTTATCGAGCGCTTGAAATTGGGTTGTGTTTTATCTCAAATGAGTCGAAGTATAAATATTAGCTACAAAGGGAATGATTTGCATAGGTCAAACGTGTTGAAAATCCTCCTAAATCATTTATGTTCGAAGATTTTGATTGTAAACAGTATTGTTTTTCTTATTACAAGTAATACATTTTATTATTCATAGAAAACTATAAGAAGTGTAGGAAAAAGAGCTGCAGGTCTACACAACTTGATCCAGCTAGTAGTAAAGATGACCTATTCAAGCTGCACACTGTTTTGATTCATACTCAACCCTCCCGAGTCACCGTCATGCCACCTCTAGTCTGCATTAACCATATGAATCTTATGTTTATACTTAATTTATTATTACAGGTAAGGAACATGCTCTTGTTATAGCTAATCACAAAAGTGATATTGATTGGCTTATCGGATGGGTGTTTGCACAGGTGATAATCGAACGTGCCCACTGTTTATTGTTTCTCTATGTATGCAGGCACTTTCAAAACGTCTTACTATTATATTTTGGAAATTTCACTTATTGCGTTTAGGATAACATTTTAATCATCTAAGCTTGTGTGTGTAATCATTGACAAGTCAGCAAATTTTATGCTTATTACTAATTTCCAGTGGATTGTTTCTCACAGCGATCAGGATGCCTTGGTAGTGCATTAGCTGTCATGAAGAAGTCGTCAAAATTCCTTCCTGTAAGTATTAAAATTGCAATGTTACAAAATGACATGTTAATCTTTTTGAACTAATGCTAATATTATGCATTTGTTGTATGGAATTTGGTATCTATTTCATTTTAAAGCCCCCTTTTAAGTTTTGAATGTCAAACAAGCTATTCTTAACTTCATAACTGAATTGAGTATGTTTAATTTTGCTAGAGTACATACCAGCTACAGCTAGGATAATGGTTAATGGCTACATTAGTATGTTAACCGCAAAATGAAGATAATTATGTTTAGTTGTGATTGATTGATTATTTTGGTCTTCCTTTTCTTCCACTTCCTACACTTGCACATCTTACTTTTTCCGAATGAATTTAGTGTCATGACTTACAAGGATCAATTGGTTGGGCTGGGTATGTATATGCAGGTGATAGGTTGGTCAATGTGGTTTTCTGAGTATCTTTTTCTGGAGAGAAGCTGGGCCAAGGATGAAAGTACTCTAAAGGTATTGTTCCATTAGATGTAGTCTTACTATTCATATTTATGTCACCTTTATCTCTTCCTCACTTCTTCAACTCATATTTTAGAGGTGCACATTCACTGTATGAATGAGTTGATTCAAGTAAAATAACTAGCTAAAAACAAAAAGTTCTGATATCATTGATATAATATAATTTCCAAATCATATTTGACATGCTAATTATTTATATTAAATCTTTTATACAAAAGTGTCTCAGGAGTCAGGCCAACCCAATCCTACTTGACCTATTTCAATGTCTACCTGTTTTAACCCGTAACCCATTTGACACATTTTTTAACTTTGTGGTGTGGGTCTGTGTTTGCAGCTTGGTCTTCAACGCTTAAAAGACTATCCTCAACCCTTTTGGTTGGCTCTTTTTGTGGAAGGGACTCGATTTACTCAAGCAAAGCTTTTGGCAGCTCAAGAATATGCATCTTCAAATGGGTTGCCTGTTCCGAGAAATGTGCTCATTCCACGAACTAAGGTTGGAAATCTCTGTAATTCAATATATAGATTATTTCTAGGGCCTCTGCATAATATTTATTTGATTATCATTTTAACCGGTTCTAAATTGACATGAATTTTAGATCCTTAAATATAGATACAATAGAAGGTGGACAGTCAATATGGGAAGTTCTTAATGGTTGATCATGTTGAGTCGTTGACCCGATGGCAAGGAGTGAAATTGATTATTAGTGGTTCACTCGTTATGCTGTACTGACTCTTTTTACTGTTAGAACAGGCTTTCTGACCACCTACATGTTGCTATAATGTTTTTAACGTACTCTGCGTACTATACTTTTTGGCTTCAGTTTTTTAATGTAATCAATCATGTAGTTTCTGCACTTACTAGCTGTTACTTTTATGTACTTTGAGTAATTTATTTGTTTATGTTCTTTTTCAGGGTTTTGTTACATCAGTAAGTCAGATGCGACTATTTGTTCCTGCGATTTATGATATGACGGTTGCTATTCCAAGAAATTCTACTCCACCAACAATGCTGAGGCTCTTTAAGGGCCAGTCTTCTGTGGTAAGCATCCTTGAGTTTTGAGTAACGAGTCAAAACGGGTTGGACTGACGCTCAAACACTTTTTGTTCATTTCTTGATTTCTTTTCGAAAATATATAATGGGTTACTGACTTCATATGATTACAGAACTATTTAATTACGATGAACTTCTATCAAGATTAGCAGCTTTTGTGCATTTGAACAGATTTTTTATGACCTTGACCTGTTTGACCCGCTCAAGTTTCCTTTCTAGTAAATTTTTTTAGCTTAACCCACCTGACCCGCTAGAGAACACAAACCATATAAATAGGTTGAAACTACCACATGTACTACTGTTTTCTAGTACTAATGGTAGGTTTTAACAGTTGCTTTATTGTCTTTGTAGCCTTCTCTCCTTTCTGTTTATCCATATATGTTGCACCCTGACTTCTTGATCTTGATGTTGATAATTTACAATGAGACTGATAATAGGTCTGTATACCGTTTGCAGGTTCCATATGGCATTTATGAAATTTTGGCAATTTATTACTAGTGACGGATTTTATTTTATTTTTTCTTTTCGGGCAGGTTCACGTTAAAGTGAAGCGCCATTTGATGAAAGATTTGCCAGAAACAGATGCAGCAGTTGCACAATGGTGTAAAGACTTATTTGTTGCCAAGGTGTAGACGTACCGAGTTTCAATTTTTTTAATTCTTATTTTTAAACTAGGTGTCTAGTCAAAATCTATATATAAAATAACCATCGTGCATGTTCCATGAGTTTCTAATAACGTTTGCTTCTCTCCAGGATGATTTATTAGACAAGCATAAAGCAGAAGATAAATTTCCTGATTCAGAAGTCCATGATATCGGACGACCTTTAAAGTCTCTTTTGGTAAGAAAATCTTTTTGACGGGTGTTTGGATTTGCATGTTGGGATTCAATATACAGATTCTGCTTCTGATTATTATTCTTTATTTCATCATTTAAGAGCCTAATAGTCAGTTTCATATCAGGTGCAACTTGTTAAAGCATATTTTAATTATTCACCCTTTGAACCTAATATAAGAGGCTCTTAATCTTATTTCTTTTTTTTCTCTCATGAAAATGCCTTTTTTAGTCATTTTATCTCTTAATTCATTAATTAATCGGATTCTCTAAACCATCATCTAATTAGCAATTTATTACAACTTCAAAGTGCAAAGCACGACCAAAAACTATCTTCATCTTCTACAACCAGTTTTATTGTAACTGATTATTTAATACAAATTGTATCACATAATCAGTATTACCGCATAGAAACAATGCTTACATGTATTTTTATATTTACAGGTGGTTATTTCATGGGCATGCTTGCTTGTTTGCGGGACCTACAAATTCTTCCAATGGTCTAATCTTTTCTCTTCATGGAAGGGTTTAACAATAACAACAATTTGTTTGGCTGTCGTTACTGTTTTAATGCAAATCTTGATTCAATTCTCCCAATCGGAACGTTCGACTCCTGCAAAGGTGGCACCTTCGAGGACCAACAACGGTGGAGAATCGTCTAGTAATGTACATGACAAAAAGCATTGAGTACAGGTACTACATGTATTCAAAAAAGAAACAAAAAGAAAAGCATAGATATATCACCAAACTTATTATAACAAATTTATATGCAAAGCATCTCAAATCCTCAATTTACTCAAGTATTTGTGAAAGTTGTCAATGTCATATGTTCAGTTTTTGTACCAAAGGAATAGAAAAGTTCAAGAATGAATTTATTTTTTTGTTCTTAATTCTGTTTATTATGTATCGAATTATATGTGTATTTGTTTTTGGAGTAATTAATGTGCATGAAGATACCCTTTCTATTACAAATCTCATGGCTTAATTGAAAATATTTTAATGTTTACTGTTCATTGAACTGTTTTTGTTCTTATATTTAGGTTTCAGGGTTAATTACATGCATTTTAAATTTAGTAGTTACTGTTTGTTATCAGGACAAGTGAAAGACTACAATAGACATGGGTTGGGATTCTAAATATTTTTGAATTTCTAGAACAATGGTGACCTGAAGAGTGGTGATTGTCGTCGGTGATTTATGGGGGACTGATTGTCGGCGGCAATTCATAGGGAACAGTGGTGATTATAAACGACGATTCAGAGGGGGTTAGAGTGCCTGAAGTAGCCTTTGTATGTTACGTAATGGAGTTGATCAATTTGGAGAAACGTATTATGCAGACCGGTAGAGGTCAAAGTATCATAGTAACCATCATGGTCATTAAGAGCATAGGTATACATGTTCTTTCCTTTTTTTTTTTCCTTCTTTCACATCAGCATCAAACTACTCCGTCTTTCTTTTATCTTCCAACCAAAATAATACTTTTCTTTCAACATTCTTACATAATGTATATAAGAAAGAGTGGGAAAAAAAGGAAGAGAGAAACGCGGTCTAGTGCGAGGTCATGGAACCAAAGAAGTGTCTAGCGAGGTTGCTAGGTAGACGGGCAGTGATTCTACCAAGACTTGGAGTATCCACTCTCATGCTTCAAATATTTAATGTCACATCAGCGTCACCTCACATATACTTTACTTTTACTATTTCATACTTCAACACAAAAATTACTCATATTTCACATACTTAGGGCTGTAAACGAGTCGAACATTCATGAACCGTTCGTGAAATCGTTCGGCGGGAAGTTCGTTTATGTTCGTTTGGTTTAATAAATGAACGAACATGAACAATATTTTTCGTTCATTTAATTAAACAAACGAAAAGTAATAAAGCTTTCGTTTATTTATTTGTGTTAGTGAAACGTTCGGTTATCCGTTCGTTTATATATATATATAATGTGTGTTTGTGCGTTTATTTGTGTGTTTCATAATATTGGTGATTTTCATTATAGTGTGTTTTCTTTCGTTTATATTTGTTTATTATTTAAATGAATGAACAAAAATGTACTCGGATTAACTAATCTTTTAAACAGTTGAACACAAAAGCTCGTTCACGTTCGTCTATTTGTTCGGCTAAAGTTAAACGAATGAACACGAATACAGAAATTCATTCGTTTATCTGTTCTTGTTCGTTTATTTATTCAAAAATGTTAAATGAACGAACATGAACGAGTCTTTTCTGTGTTCGTTCGATTCTTTTATAGCCCTACACATATTTCAACCTAAAAAATACTCCTTTTTCTCTCATCCTTTCTCACTTTTTCTCTTGTGCTTACTCTCTCTCCTCCGGTAAGTAAATACCGAGAAGTAGGAAAAAATTGTGGTACCAAAAACTTGGGGATGATGTTAAGAGATGGTACTGCTCCCCACATTAGCAGGACCGCTCTCGCTCCCGCTCCCTTGCTTCATGCAGTCCGCATGATCTTAAGTAACTACACCACCCTATGTGATGGTGAATGTATACCAGGTACTCTAAAAGCTTAGGCCTCAGAATACTTGCATCAAGTCATCGTTTCAAAAATCATGTGTATATTTTGTGGCCACGCAAAACATATTTAATAAGTGTCAAAATTAATAGAGAAAATTAAGAAAGACAATAGTGAATTTTATATATCTTTATTTAGTGGGTATGTAGATGTAGATAAAGTAGAAGGAAACAGAATAAAGTGCAAATTTTGATTAATCATTAAATCATGGTATTAGAAAAAAACCAACATTCTTCAAAATTGGTGAACACACAGACCATCCCCCCCCCCCTTTTTTCCAAAAAAAAACCCAAAAAAGGAAAAAGCAAAACAGAGCTAAAACATGCTTCATAGTTTTCTATCAGCATTTCTTGAAATGGCACGACATGCCTATTACAAAAGCAGGCCAACTTAAACTATAGAGAATCTCAGACATCCAATTTCTGCATCAAATCCATGGAGCCCGTACCAACCTTAACCGGTAAACCGAGACAAATCCTAGCAGTTGGCGTCTCCAAATTATCTATCATACCATGAGAAGCGGCTTCTACTATAAACTTGGATGCAGTTTCAAACGACATTTTAAGAAAAGGTGACACGGATTCAGCTACGCTTCCAAATCTACTCATGGGTCTATACCCACCAGAATGAGTCATGTAATCAGCAATAAGACTCAAATGCCTGTAATCTATCTCAACACCATAACTCCCGAAAACGTTTTTCATTTCCATTATAATGCTCGTCCTTGCCGCTTCAACTCCGTAAGTGTAGAGCATCGTGTGAATGTTGTTTGAATAGACATGGTCAACATCAAGCTCCTCTTCCATATCCCAAAAAGCAGGGAGTTCAACTCCAGAGGCTTGTAATGCACATGGTAAATGCTCATCATCGCCTTTTTTCTTGTTTTCATTTGTATTATTTTTCACTTTTTCTTTCATTTTGTTAATTTCTTGGTGGTTTTGATTCCAACAAACTTGTTTGACGTTTACACTGTATTTCACTGGTTGGCATTGGTCAAGTTTTCCTGAGCCCTTGATGTAAACCTTCTTTGCAGTCTTCTGTACGACCTGCCAAAAAAGGAAAAAAAATAAAAGGCATTTTAGATGGGTTGATTCGGGTTATGTTTTGTCTAATGGGTCGATATGAGTTGAAAGCTATCGGAAGTGTACTTAAATGCATGAAAGTAGATAAATCTCTTTTAAAGAAAAAGGTAGATTATTTGTTGTAAATTGTAATAATCTAGTTTTGTAATCATACTTGACAGCTAACCAGCCCATTTTCAAATGAACCCATTTTGACCTGTTAAAATCAGGCCCACTCATTTTTCCAACTATAAACAACAGCAATAACTAGCTGAAAAATGATTATGTTTTATGTCCAACAGGTCAAAATTTAGCTGAAAAAAGTGTATTCAAATGCACAAAACCTCCTAAATTGTTTTATTAAAAAAACATAGATTATTATTGCGATAGTTTAGTTCTTGTAATCATGTTTTAACACATTAACTACCAAGAAAATTGAGAAACAAAGATGGAAATTATTGGCGATCTGCCCAACCCGGCCTGCATAAAATTACTTGTTTTGACATGTTACCTTACCCACCCAGCCTATTTTAGTTTTTTTTACCCCTCTAAATAGCAGCAATGATTAACTGAAATATAAGAATGGATTAGTGCAATTAAGTATTACCTCTGCCAATAAAATTTCTGGTTCATTTGTAAAACTGAAATGGACTTCAAGATTCAAATCTTTGACTTCCACAAACGCTGCCCGATCAAATTTTCTTTCCACGAATTTTTCACTCGATTTAGGGTTCTTTTTATCCACATCCTTTTGTTGTTCTTGTTCCTCTGCTGGATCTTCACCATCTGTCTCTTCATCACTACCATTTTCATTGCCAGCTTTGCCTTCATCACCTCCATTCTCGTGCTCAGAAGATGATTCATCTTCATCCTCTTTAACTTCCTCTTCAGAACCATCCTCATATTCCACTGAATCCGTACTTTGACGTTTTCTTTTATCATCATCATGACCATCGTCATCATCGTCATCGTCGTCATCATCACCACCATCATCATCATGACCATCATCATCACGTTGTTCATTATTAACAGAAGCATCAACATCTTCCCCTGCGTCACTGGTTTTTGAAATCTTAGCACTTTTGATTCCATTAATTCGGGATAACAAAGCAACATGTCTTTCGATTGCATCCTCTAATGCCCTCAGAAAAACATTTCTCAGGGTTTCTTGACAGTTTTGAAGCGAGACATGCTTAGGTTGTTTGAGCTTCACCATAAGCTTATAGATTCTGCATGGTTGATTATTGTGAATTACATGTGGCAATTTTGAGACTTGTATACTCTGCATAAGTTCGGCAACCGTGAGCTTTTTTACTTTCTCCACAAGTTTCTCTGCATCTTTCCTGCAATTGCGTTACAAAGCCATATTATGTTGGGTGAGGTTGGATAGCGGCTGGGTCTGAATGGGTTTGGGTCAAAATAGGCCAAAATGAATAGAAAGCGACTCACATCGATCTGCCTTCTAACAAGGGACATGTGATTATAGGAGTCTTTATGTTGACTGCAGCCGTCATTAGAATCTCCTGCAAACGTGGAATACCGAGTGTAACATTCATCTCACCACGTCCAGCAAGATGAAAAGTGTTGAGACTGCAAAAGAAGAGCAACTACAGTTCATAATAACTTTTAAAAATATAAAAAGATATATAAATATGTCTTACGTCATTTGTGTAGACGGTTCACCAACAGACTGACCAGCTATCACACCAACGGGCTCTCCAGGCTGAGCAAGACTTGAGAGATACTTTTGTCTTACTAGCATCGATAAATCCTCTCGCTTCTCCTTTGTAACCTTGTGTTTGTAACTTTGAACTTTATCTTCAACGCCTTGTGGCAATTCTTGAATATATGAATTAAACTCAAGTGGCTGATCTAATTTTTGACAAACAATTTCTTGATTCTATCGGAATAAAAAAGAATAAAAAGAGCATATTAGTTGTGCCCAAAACAAATAGCTCAAAAAGAGTAAGTAGAGGTCGCATTGTCAACACATTTACTAATGAATTGGTTGCCTGGGATATGTTTTATCTCTAACAAGTTAAAGGGGTAAAATAAAAAGGAAACACGTCAAATGTATCAACAAAGAGTATTTTTCGCATAGAACCTCCCAATTTTTTTACTAAAAGTCTAAAACAATTAGATTACTAGTGAAATAATGAATAAAATAAGAAAAAGTTAGTAATCACATTTGATACACTAATTATGTATAGAAAGATAAAAGAATTTGGACAAATGTGTTTCATGGCAAGCCAACCCGAATAGAAACGACCTGTTCTGACCTGGATATGTTAAGTGTTACCCGACCTGCTCATTAAGCCACCTCGCCTCTAAGAAAAAAATATTTAAATAAAATAAGAAAGAAAAAGATCTCACAGCTCTGAGCAAGTCGAGATTGTTGAGAAAGCTAGTCTGATGCACGTCTACGCCATCTTCACCATAATAAAACTGAACAATTGAACCATCAGCATCACGAACTGTATAATCATATGAAACTTTCAGGCTCTCAAGATTCTTTATAAGGCATCTTTGTAGATATCCACTTCGAGATGTTTTTACTGCTGTATCAACCAACCTGGAAGGTAGCAAGGTACATGTATTTTCAAATTACAACTCAATTATATGATTGAATGATTAATTATATCATTAGTTTACCCTTCACGGCCAGCCATGCAGTGAAAATAATACTCTTGTGGGCGAAGACCTGTTAAAAACCGATCAATAATGTAACCACCAGCTCGAGAAGTAAAATCCCATGGTGGAAAGCTAGGTAAAGTCTTCCCAGAAACCATTCGAGGCACTCTTTTGCCTTCTAACTCTTGTTGACCAAGTAAAAAGGATATTTGTTGAAAATTCACCTGTTTGTGAACATTAATAAAGTTAGAAATTACAAAATAGTATACAACAAACCATTTTAAGTTGAAGCTTCAAGAATGACTAATAGCATCTAAAAGTAGCCACCAATTTCCATTAATTGAAGCACAAACTACAAGAGAATTTTGATGTATAAATCACATATTCATGATATTTCATTAAAGTTGGTTAAAAGTTAGTTTATAACTTACTGAGCTTCCTTTTGCACCACTAATTGTCATTAGAGAAATGCAGTTTTGTGGGAAGGGTTTTAGCAGTCCTTTTGGCAACCATTTTTTGCTAATCATAGAACCTTTATCCCTAAGTTCTGTTTGCATAAGGTTATCTAAGCTTGCAGTAGCTGTTACTCCATTGCTTCGTATTATTTTCTCGGTTTCCAGTTGCAGCTCTCTTGTGCCTACAAACATAATTAAAAACACTTACACAGATTTTCAACCAAAAAAGATCTGTGTGCGTTTATTGTATATATATGTACATACATACATATGTGTGTATGCATCAATCACTAGAAATTTATACCTGTTTTGTGGTTCTCCAAGTTGACAAATTTTCGATGAACCTTTTCACCTACATCTTCACCTTCAAGTTCCGTCTTCATTTCTTTGTCACAGTCAGGTGAAACCATGAGGTCGTCTAAACCACATGTAAATCCATGGAACTGAAGAACAGTATTACCAGGTAAGATTCTTAACAGATGTGAAAAATAGGTTTAAACAAAGAAAGTCTGATTAATACCTGTAGAAAAGAAGTGAATAATCGACTAAAAGCTCCTAGCAAAAGTCCAGCAACATCTGAACCATAAAGCTCTTGAACTGTATGGACCAAACCATACTTGCCAAACTGAGCTTTGTCTATCACACCACACACAAGTTCATTCTTCCAAATCAACAACTTAGTTTCATCGACCTCTTTTAGATTTTCACTTTTAAATTCTGCAAGCTCTTTCTTTTGACGTTTCTTTGTTTTATTTTTACCATCCTCTTTTACCTCTTTTCCTTGAAAATACTGCTCAGGGATCTTCACCTTGTTGTCAACGATACAAGGTGTATAACCTCTAGTCAGATGATTCAATATTGCAGTTATGACCTACACACACAAACAAAAAAAATGAAAATAAGAGTTCATGTACCTTCATAGAAAAAAACTCAATTGTCGGGTTGGGTTGACAAGAAACACTCTTTGCCAAAAGCTTCTTAATTCTTTCTAAACAGATGTTTTAGGTATGACGATAAAAATTATACATACAGTCTCAGTAATGACCATATTTTCTAATAAAATAAATTAGCAGGTTTTATGGATATTAAATACACTTTTGACAACTCTCTAACACATTTGACATGCTCTTTTTGAGTTAACTTGTTTTTATGTTACCCGTTTGACATTTTATAGATAAAAACATTACCCAAATCAATCCAATTATAAGTAACACTATTAAACATACAATTACAATATTAACAACCTGCTTTCCCGTCCAAAGAGGCTTTGGTTTCAACACTGCTGGGAGAACAGGATTCACAAAACACCCTTTATCAGCTATGGAAAATTTACCACCCTGTGAGCTGTAGCCAGCAAACACACCAGAAGCATAAAGAAGTTGATTGAAATCTTCACGGTTTAAAAACGTATCCTTCATTGTGAGAAGTACAGAGCTAACAATATGATCCTGCATATTAATGTCAAACACTTGAAATAAAAGTTGTAATCGGCATTTGTCCATACAATATATATACATAGATACATGTACACAGAACACAGAAGTATCTATACTTTTATACTATATATATATATATATATATATATATTATAAAGCATAAAGCATTTAGGCCTTTTGCTTAAACTCTTAAATTTTAAGTGTTTTGAAATTACTAAATTACCCCTCTTATAAACTAAATTGAGTAATTATTAAATATAGTTAATAAGATTCTTATATTCCATTTTAATAACTAAACTTTACATATTTATGAAAATCAAAGTCAATACATTTTTTTTGAAAGTCAAAGCTAATACAGATCAACTTAATTATTAAAAAATATATTCATAACCTTTTTTTCAATTATGGAGAACAGAAAAGTAAAGGAAATGTAAAAAGGATAAAGAAAATAGAAATGTCACCAAACGAAAATTATTCGCTGTCACCATATTACATGAATACCATACTCCATACGTCTTGAAAACGGACATGTTAACGAGTAGAAATTATTCGTTGCTGCCGCATTGCGCAGGTATCATGCTAGTAAAGATATTAAGCATTTAGCCCCCCTTTTTTTAGACCATTTTAAGTTAAGTAATACTACTAAAGCATCTTTTAGAATACCTTAAAGCAATTTAAACTAAATTTGAGTTGAATTTAATATGCAATAAATCACACAAGTCGGTTACAAAATATTTAAACCAAAAATTAGTAGCGGTCAAGATTTTAATTAATAATACAATTTAATATGCAATTAATATCTATATATAGTATTACATGTTTCTTTAAATCTTAATGATTTTTTACTTATGCTTAATAGTCTTATATTATAAGAATCACATTTGAAATTAAGGTTAAGAATGGAAAAAGTTGATATCAACTTATTAGTAAACTAAATTGATTTAAGGTAGAAACCAAAATTTAATCATATAAGCAAAAAATGATGTCGTACTTCAAACTTAAGTGTTTAATTAATTTTAAATTTGTATAAAGTTCACATCTTATTGATAATCACACTATTATCACCTTAAGTTCAAAAGCCACGGATTGAATTGATATCTTGTAAAATGACAAACATATTGCGTCCTGCCGCATAGCACTGGTAAATTACTAGTTTATATGTATATATATGAATATATTAGCTTGATGAAGTTTAATAATTGACAAGCATAATGGAATTACGATACTGATTGTTTGCATTTACAATGTTATGTATATATATGAATATATTAGCTTGATGTATATATTACCTGAATTAAGCCTCTAACAGTATCACCCCTTGTTGGAACTATATACTGATTGTTTGCATTTACAATGTTATAGGCTTCAGCACGTGAGATTTCATCTTGCGGTAAATGAACATTCATTTCATCTCCATCAAAATCAGCATTATAGGAACTGCATAAATAATTTACACCAGAATCACAAAACCTGAAGATGATAAATGAAAAAAAAAGTATAGTGACCAGAAGTGCACTAAAAATAAGAACCTGCAGTTTGCATAATGCATTCGAAGAGTTTTCTCCCCTTTCAGTACTCGAACTACGTGTGCCATTATACTAGGCTTGTGAAGTGTGGGCTGTCATGAATGATTTATATATGAGGCTAATATAAGGAACGGAGAAAAAGAGGGAAAAAAGGAAGAAAATTTGTAATTTAATAATGGAGGAAAACAACCACCATCAAGGTGGCCTAGCGGTAAGGCGTCCTGATGTCCTCAAAGAGGTCTCAAGTTCGAACCTCCATAGATAACATCTTGGGGTGATACTCGACCTCTCTAGGTAACTTGAATAGGGTAAACCCCGTTTTAATTATGGAGAAAAACATGAACAAAGTTTATTTTTGGGCAATCACTTAAAGACATAATCTTTGTTGAGCAACAGTATAATCCCTTTCCACCTTATTAAACCTCCATCCAACTAGAAAATTAATAATTGAAATCTCATATATGATGAAAAAACAGAAATCTCATATATGATGAAAAAACAGAAATCTAGTATATGATGAAAAAACAGAAATCTCATATATGATGAAAAAACAGGTAGCTCCTGATGCTTTTACCCCACTTTCCACTACTTGAAACATAATAGGACAAAACAAATTACTTCAAAATCAATACAGCATGACACATTACGGATTAGGAGAAAAGTTCAAACAAGAACTGTTTTCATGTGAGATTGCGAACTATTTGTAAAATCATTAAAGACTCGTTAATAGGGATATTTTGGTCATTTATATATTTACTTAACCATAAATTGTGTCCGGGTGGACCATCATTATGAGTGAGAATTATTTTCCTAAAATATCACTCATTAATGAGTCATTAATAAACCATTAAAATCATTAGCCATTGATTTATTTTAATCAAGGGCCAAGATTGGTTCTCACAGTTCTCATTTGAACCCTCCCCTAAGGATTAAAGGTAGCAAGAAACTTTTTGTCCGCTATTATACCTTTCTTAACAATTAGAGTAAATTACCAATTTGGTCTTGTGGTTTGCCAAAAGTCACTAATTTAGTCCTTTACATTAAAAATTTATTGAGATGGTCCTTGAGTTTGCAAATTTGTCACAATGTTAATCCTTTAACTAACTTGCCGTTAAAATTGGCGTTAGTTTTGTCTTTATATAGGGTATTTTTATCTTTTCACAAAATAAAATTTTAATAAAATATTTATTAAATACCCTATACACTCCCCTTTCCCCAAACCCAAGCAAACTCTCTCTCTATCTGCCTCCCAGCCTCTCTTTGCTCTCTCTCTATCAGTCTCTCTCTACTCTCTTTATCTCTCTAACTGTAAAGACCCACCACCACCGTCTGAAAAGTCCAACACCACCACCACAACCGTCCGAAAAGTCCACCGTCTCTCTACTCTCTTTATCTTTCAGGTCCAAAGCAAAAAAGGTGTTCATCTTCATTTGTGGTGGCGGCCTTCCCAGATGACGATGGTGGTGGTGGTGGCCTTCCCAGACGATGGTGGTGGTGGTGGTCTTACAGAGGAGAGAGAGAGAGCTTGAGATGAGAGAGATATGGTGAAAGACAGGGACGGGTGAGAGAGAGATGGTGAAAGAAGGGGATGGTGGTGATCTTCCCGGACGACGGTGGTGTTGGTGATGGTCTTCTCGGATGGTGGTGGTGGTGGTCTTACAGAGGAGAGAGAAAGAGAACTTGAGATGAGAGAGAGAGAAAGAAAACTTGAGATGAGAGAGAGAGATGGTGGGAGACGGCGACAGTGATGTTGTTGGCGGCAGACGGTGGCCGTCTCTCAAGCGGCTATGAGAGAGTGAGTAGAGAGAGAATTTGAGATGAGAGAGTGAGTAGAGAGAGTTGGGATGAGAGAGAGCTTGAGATGACTAATGAAAGATGAAGTGATGTTCCATTTTCAAGACTAGTTTTTACTTTTTTAATTTAGGTGAAATTTGGAGGAAAAAAAGACAAAAATACCCTATATAAAGACAAAACTAACACCAATTTTAACGGCAAGTTAGTTAAAGGACTGACATTGTGACAAATTGACAAACTCAAGGACCATTTCAGTAATTTCTTAATGTACAGGACTAAATTAGTGATTTTTTGGCAAACCAGAGGGACCAAATCAGTAATTTACTCTAACAAGGTGTTAATTGCGATTACAAAGACATATTACAATAATCAGTAACTAGTAACAATCTTAATCTTTTAACAAAATTGATTTAGGAGGTAGTATGCACTAAAAATATACTTTGGAGGAATCTTACGCGTTCACCTTTTAGCAAAGTTTTTCAATCTAACCCCTTTTATATCCATTTTGAGATAAAAACACAACCCAAATAACCCATTAATGACTAAATGTAGTACCTGACGATTCACAAGAACAATATCTCCGTCTTGCAAGTGTCGATACACAACTTTACCCTCGAATTCGTAATCCAAACTTTTTTTAGATTGAATGCCAACGCCTCTTGAAGACGGTAATTTCCGAGATATTGAAATACGCATCTTTTTGTTTAGAGGTAGTCTGACAGTTGAAACCTTATCAGCATAATGAGTAGCTCCAGGATGAATGTCAGAACCATTAATGATGGCATCCCTCAGTCTGCCAACATTCCAAGGAGTCACTCTCTGCAAGATTTAAAATTGTATAAAATCTACAAATTTAATTAAAATACATTAACTTATGTGTATATGAGGGAGTAATATACAGCAATACCTCTGGGTAGGTCAACCTCAGTGCAAAATAAGGAGGAACTCCAATCTCATTAACGGCTAAATAAGGATCCGGTGAAATGACAGACCGACATGCATAATTAACTCTTTTTCCCATCATTTTCTGGCGGAATACTCCCTCTTTCTTCTCAAGCAATTGGCATATCCCAGTATTTACATTTTTCTGATTTTGACCTTTTATCAAGTACCAAAAAGAAGACACAATTTCGTCAACATATCAAAGAAGCAAGCAAATTGTCAAAGCATATCAGAAAAACAAAAATAAAAAAGTATGGCCTCCTCAAAAGGTGCATCCTCATCAACTTAAAATTGTATGCAATTGCTACTTTTTTGTAACTTCAAAAAAATCGATCATATTTCAAACCCAGGAAAGGAACCATGTGATGCAGAAATGACTCACTTGTGGCAGTCTTGCTGTCGAATAAAACATTTACACACTGCTGTAAGTCCCTCCATCGCTCAGCAATCTTTGATCCTTCAATTTTGTTGATATGAGCATTTCCTAATGTTATGTTTGACTGTACCACCTTGCCTAGTAACACCGTTTGTGGATTCTCCATCACCTGGAAATTATGTTGTCAAGTAATTCATCCCACATACAGAAATGATTTTTTTAAAGAACACGTGTTATTTGTAAGTATATACTTACAGAATCACCAATAACAGCAGCAGGACGAAATTTTGTAGGGGGTACAAGCAAGGCCTCCATAAAGAACATGGAGTAACTAGTAGTTTTCAGAGATCCAGTTAACAACACCTGCTGCATATCACATATATATGAACATATACCAGCCTCATTTTCCCATAAATCCTTAATAATATTAATGACCTGAAATTACATAAAATTATGAAATTAGTAGAGCTGAAAATGTTGATGATAGACTACAGAACAAATATCTTGCTGTGTACCCTAGATGGTAAGAGGGAGCCTGAATAGTTGTTTTTCAGATCTTTGAAGTCGGAGACCATTTTTGACCTCTTTTTTGCATTCTTCCGTTTCAATGAGGCGGCAGAAGATGAACGGGTCCCACCAGTGTCCACCCTGTCATCTTCTGATTGTTCATTTACATTTATAACCTCAGAAGTCCTGTCATCTTCCACATCTACAATTTCATCCTCATCTCGACAACTTCCCAACTGAAAATGACTATTCATAAAGTTCTTTTCTGCATCAGCAACAGTCATCTCCTAAAAACATTCAATTATAAGACAATTAGCACCTTACACAATAACTTTGTATAATCCTCTTTGTATGTGTAAAACAAAAGAGTTGATGTGCTAAAACTAAACTAAGTTGTTTCCAAATAATGCTCATGCTAGCATAACACGTAAAATAAATTTATGAGAACCACAACAATATAAAATTATACTTAAAGTTGTCTTTGTCTGCTTCACATTTCCCTCTTTATTTTCTTGTTTCATGCAATTTAAGGTTTGTATTCAAGGAAATTTTCAAGTTTTATCCTCGAAAAATCAATGAAGCTGATATAAAGAAATAAATAAAAATCCATACATATATTATTGTAGTTACTACTCATCCACACATACTGGAAAGTGGAAATCCACATGAAAATATCACCTTGTATAAAAAAGGTAGATGTGGAAACTTGAGAGAACAAGAATATAATGTTTTGGTATTGTTCAATCATTAACGATCAAAACATGTAAATATATAGACATAGGGAACATGTCGTGATTGCTACTTAATTTATATTCTATCCTAAAAGGATTTGAGTATGTTAAACTACACATATAAACAACCATACCAGCCGATCCAACCATATATACTTTTATAGATATCCTACAATACTTGCCATCCAACAAAGTTCATCACTTCCTTATCACGAAATGCATGAGCACACTCCTTTCAAGTCTTGTGACTCTCAATGAGAAAACAAGTCTTCACATTGGAGAAATATATTACAGGTCCAAAATAATTCATTACAATTCGACCTGAACAGATGACCCCCCATACCACCCACTAGATCTTGTAAATTGTAGGCACAGATCTCTCCCAACAGTAGATTAAGAGATAGATACTCAGGAGAAGATCATCAACACTCAATAGACCAAAAAAACAACAGTAACATCATTGATGAGCTGCTAGTATCAAACAAAAATCATCAGGAGCTCCTGAAAATATGCAACACTACTTGAAGGGATAAAGAAGGCTTAAACTAACCATACGGAATGATCCAAATGTAGGTTTAGTGATCTTTGGGTTTCTAAATTGACAGCTTTTACAAGACTTGCCAGCATTATTCAAGAATTCTTTCAAAACAGACATTGCTTCTACATATTGCACAGACGTCCAAAACCCCTGATGTATTTGTTCATGGCTGTCACTTCTTGAACCAGAGAATAAAGTTGAACCATGGCTACCATCACTGTCCTCCAAATCAATACCTTTGCTATCTGATTTAGTAACAAAGTCTTTGGCCCCAGCAACATCACCTTTAGCTATCTTCATTAGTTTAGAAGTACAAATTTCAACCTAAAGAAATATAATAGTAAGTAGCAAGAGGACAATGGTCTACAAGAAGTCAATAACAAAAATCAAAAAGAGTGTTACAGACAAAGATGAACTGACCACTTCTTGGCCTACTCGAAAATGACGACAATTGAAGCATGTTCTTCTTAGAAGGGTGTAAAGCATATCAAAGAGCAGTGGATTGTATACTGGTGAAACAAGATCAATGTGACCACAATGACCTGGGCATTGAAATGACTGCTGCCCACACGATTTACAGCTGCGAGTGTAGTGTTTTTAGAGAAGAAAATAAAAAATATATTCACATTATGATTTTATAACACAATTCAACACATTACTGAATAAGATTGATAAGACTTACGGTGCCTGCTCATCCAACGGGCCCAACAAAGGATCATACAAACCTCCTGGCATTGGTCTTCCAACACTGTCGAGTAAAATGGGATTTGTAATCTTTATAACACTATGCTTCCTAACCTCTTCATCAGTCATGAAACTGAATCTTACACCCTCCACGGTCTCTGACGCACCCTGAAATAATAAGATTGTAATAGAAATACTCAAAGAAAAACACACAAGAAAGAATGTGAAATCAATTTGACAATATGGCTTCTAAAGCAAATTTAACACCCAATATCATTTAATATTCATCGCTTAACATATACTTTGTTCTGGTTACACTTACCAACCTCGTTTTCAGTAACATTATGCATCAACTAAATATAGCACACACTACGCACACACAATAATCCGTAAGAAATTCAGTTAATCAATCAGAACTACATACAGGAACAAAGAAGATAGCATGAAACTAAACGAGACTAATGAATGAGTTAGTGATTTAGTATGTACCTCCTTGGTCTGAGCCATTTCTTACACTTGAACTTCAAAACAAAGCGAAAATAGATGGACGCAGCCTCCTGGTATCAAAATTTAACCTAAAGAACCTCACCAGCTAGCGCGCTCCAATCAGTTCGAGCTTGAGTGATAGAACAATCAATTAGCAGCTCTAATGAAATTCACTAAAATGTTTAAAAGATTCTTCGTCTTTTCTTCTTAGTTCGAAACCCTAGCCGATGCCACGTTCTAACCGGAACCTGTTAATGTCATTCCGGAAGTTGAGAAGCGGCGGCTGCGACGGTGGTAAAAGAAACTGGAGTTCAGAGAGTAGTATTGGGTTTAACCAGAGTACCAGACTGCCTTGGCTGCGGCGATTTGGGGTTTAAGAAAACCTTGAAATATTTTGCTAAAAAGGAAAAGGGAGAAAAAAGAAAAGTGTGAAACGTGAAATGTGAGGTAACTACAAAAACAGTCCCTCGGTTATTTATCAACGGCACAAATAGTCCCTTATTACTAATTTATCTATACATTTCACCCGTCACTATTTTCGAATTTCCCTTGTGTTTTCAATATTAGAATAAAATTTTAAAAAACCAACATTTCAACAACTTAAGAATGTAGAGTTGTGTTCAATAAATTCTATATAAAAATATAGTCCTAAAATTTTAATATTCAATCACAGGTGATTCAATATACAATCACATGTGATTTGAAAAAGCATCACATGTGAATTACGAAAATGTCACTCCGCCCAAATTTTTAAAATGCAATCTAGACTATTGATGTCATTGATCCAAAAGCTAAAATTAGTTTCTTATGACTATGAATTAAGTATGAACTATATTGAACATTCTTCTAAGAATGTAATATTTGTGCGGTCTTCAAATGTATAAATAACACTATTTAAAAAATATTATCCATCACATAAAATAAAGATCATAAGAAATAATATATTTTATTTATACAGAGTAAATTGTTTGAGTATAGTTTATTATTTAATTTAACTATAACTGAAAACATAATATAATATCAATTTTAAATATTCATACAATAATAACATTAATTTTATTTGAAAAGTTATTAGTTTAAAAATAAGAAAGATTAAATAAATCAAATCATTATGTAAAATTTCAAGTTGTAAGGGTATTTACAAAACTCACTTACATGATGGTTATTATCTCAACTCCAAATCTCTACTACTCATTAATTATTTTGGGTTATAAGTCATGGACGGTTAAATTACTCACCCACCAACCTAAAAAACGAAGCGAAATCGATAAGACCGTAAATATAAAATAACAGTTTGGGTGTTACGCAACCCCACTCGTTTGAAGCTACAAATTAAAATTAGTATTGTAATATTTTTTTTGTTATCAGTTTAGTTTTTTCCAATTTGTGATTATCAACACTTCTTTTTATAGCTTTTAATTCAAAAAAATAAAAATATACTATTTTAAATAAAATGTTATATTACAATAAAATTTATATTGAATTGTAGATAGATATGAGACGGCACAAATATATAATACTTTTTATTTTAAGTAAAATATATCACAAGTTATTAAACAAAATTTATAAACAACCTATAACTAATTACACTAAAAATAATAAAATATAATCTACATAAAACCCTCATAATTTTCACACAACTCCCTCTCAATTTAATTTGAATTTGAATTTGAATTTGATTTTACCACACGTCCACTCTTTCTACCAATGAGAAGTCAATGTTTGTTCACGTCATATTTACACATCATCAAAGAATTATCGATTTTTTGTCGTAACAACTCTCTCTCTTTACTATGTCAATAATTAACACACACACACATATATATATATATATATTATAAATGTAAATAATAAAATAACGCAATGTAATTAAAACTACAAATATCTTTTCATATCTTATAAAGCATGAACAAAAAGACGTTTAAAGATATGTTATAGATAAAGATAGTTGTTAAATGTGATGAAAAGGTAGAAGTGGCAAAAGGGTTGATGAGCCAAATTTGGTAATTTTTTTTACAAATTGCAGAATAATCGCTAAGTGGTATCTACGACTCGACTTCTTGTTTTTTTAAATGATATTATTACACTAAATATCACCATAGTAAGTTAGTAACTAAGATGTTTCGATCCATTTATTGCCTTTAGAGGTGTACATGAGTCGGTTAATGCCTAGAACTGTAGCTAAACCACCCCGGTTTATTGCTAAACCATGACCGAACGGTTATGGTTTTCGGACATTAATGGGCCGGTTAATTCAAACGGCTAGTTTCGGTTAACCGTTAAGTTTGAGCTAATATGTAAAATAAATGGGTTCGGAATGAGAGTTGTTATAACATATAATCTAACATATTAATTAGCCTATATAAATATGCAAATAGTTGACAAAAATATAGGAATACATGTTACCTAATAACATCGTAAGCACCAAAAAACAACATTATAGCGACGATATGGCAAAAATGCAAAATATATCAAGGCTTCAAGCAAAAATAAATTGGTTGCAACATTAATGGACTCAAATAACATAAAAATGAAATATATTTTTTGTATGTGAAGGTATGAATATTAATAAAAATAAAAATAAATATCCTATATTATAAGTCTAAGTGGGGCAGTTCGGTTGACACGGTTTGATTTTAAACTGATAACCATAACCGAACCGATATTATTAGTTAACGAAAATTTAAAAACCAAATCATCGGTTTTACTAAATTTTGGTTAAAATTGTTCGGTTTCATCGACTAATTTGGTTATAGTTTCATTAATCGATTAACATGCTTACCCCTAGTTGCCTTGTTGATGAAATTTGATTTCGTAATTTGATGTGTTTTATTCATTTAATATCCAAGGTAGTGTTTGTCTTATAAAATTTTAAAAAATAGTTTTCATTCCTTATAAAAGTATTTGGTTAAAGAAATTGAGTTTTAAAATTAGAATCATAACCACATACGTAGTCTCCACATAGGTTGAGACTAAAAATTATTTTCGTTCTTTTTATCATTAAGCTCATACCCATAATCATTCATAATTGCATACCAAACATCTCTAAAGTTTTATCCACTCAATCTTTTGAAAATAAAATATAATTTATTGATTTAGTAAGTAGGAATGGCAGCGGGCGGGTTCGGGGAGGAGATTGGTTCCCCCGTCACCATCCCTGTTTAAGAAAACTGGTCCCCATCCTCGTTTAAAAAATCACGGGAATTTAAATTGGGATCTTTGTCAGGTAAGCGATAAACGCACGGGGAAACGGGTATCCCCGTTTAACATAAACATGTGATTAAACGAGTAATTTTCACTACGGAGATACCTGTTAAAGTAAAACTATAATTTTTCACCACGGGGATCGTCACAATTAAGATTTTGCCACGAGTTTTAGAAAACGATTATACTGAATTATAAAATATTATCGAATACAAAATATCTGAACTGAAATTAAAGTCTTAAAGAGTCTAAATTCATCCAAAATATCAAAACTAAACAATCTAAATAAAGACAACTATTAAAACTAGGTTGTGAAAGTGTATAAAGATTTGTATATTTTCTATTTAAAAATAAATTTTGTATATTAATATATATATATAAAAATATTAAATTATAACCGGGTATGTATCAGGTTAATACGGGTATCGGGTAAATCGGGGTGGAGGGACCCTTCAGACCGCATGATGAAACACTGGGTTGTATTTGTTCATGCCACATATGTTAGGGTTCTATTTGTCCATGCAACATTTTATTGTAATGTATTTGTAAATGACCCAAACAAAAAACGACATCGTATAGCACTTCGAGCCCTGAAGTTGCGATCACAGACCATATTACAGAATCAGTGACCTCATCAGTTGGTCTCTTCTGTAGCCTTATTGAAATGCCGTCCGCGAAACCCTTCTCGGCCGCCGCAGGCATGCTCCGATCACGGCTTACCACCACACTCCGTCAACGTGGCGGCGACGGCCCTAGTCGGTGGACCACCCCAGGACACCAGGACCGCCCTAACGGATACTTTCTGAATCGGACTCCTCTCCCACCGGGCCAGTCAAGGAAGTGGGAAGATTGGGAGCTACCTTGTTACGTCACGAGCTTCCTAACAATCGTCATCCTCGGCGTCGGGCTCAACGCAAAGCCTGATTTAACTCTAGAGACTTGGGCTCACCAGAAAGCCATCGAACGCCTCGAGTCTCAGAAACAGATCCTCGCTGCGAATGATTCCGACTGATCTTCAGTTACCGATTCCATGGTAATTTTGCCTTATGAACTTAGATTTGTTCATATGTGGTTCTTGTCGGTTTTTCTGATAATAATGTTTAATATTCGGATGTGAAGCATCAGATGACTTTGACATTTAGGGCTTAATTTGGTTCACTTTTGATGTGTTACTGTTTATTACAGTCTGTTGCAAAATCATCTAATCCGTATGGACGGAGACTTCCCTAGACGATGATGAATATATTTTCTGGTTAATGCAATTGCTTTTTTACAAATTGTTGGAGATCCACATCTGAATATCTGATTGATTTTGTGCTGGTTCATGGTCTGTACTGCCAAGTAGGATTGCATGATCATTACACGAAATTGCTAGTAATGCTTGAGAGTGCTTATAAACTTTAGCCTGTAAGCTAATGTACGGTTATAAATCAAATGGCATAGGTCGAGTTGAAATTGGTGCAGTCCCTGTCGATTCTCTTATGTAATGTCAGTTTAAAAGATGTTGATTATGTTTTGGCCTCCAATCTCCACAATGTCTGTTTCTATGTATGCGATCACATATTGGAGCAGTGGAAAAACAGTTTAAAGAACTCCTAATTGATCCCCAACCATATAATCTATGCAATTCATTTAAACCATATAAAACGAGACTATAGAGAGAGAAAGAGAGAGAGAGAGGTATACCTAGATCGATGGAGAACAAATAGATTAGGGCATATGATGATCTTGGAATTGGATGTTTCTTTAAAAGACCGTCTTCTGCAAGTATTCGCTACTCCACTCACGTATGAACTTCAAATAATGAATGTATGCTAGCACCATTGAATCCTGATTTCTCTAAATAAATTGAATCACTTATCTAATATACGATTTCTTTCTTTATTATATGTGAGTTGTGCATGCCGACTAACTCTTCTTATGGTTGGTTAACCCCAATGATACACACAAACACACACTCTCTGTCTCTATTAGGGTTGGACCAAAATTTATCTTTACATCCCATTCCTAGCAGGATTTGGTTAGTCAACCCTATCATAAGGTAAGTGAATCCCTGTTATCCTTAAAATTACATTATAAAGTTCAGTTAAACATAGAGAAACATGATCATAGTGAAGTTTTTATAGGTTGTCTGGTTTGGTTTGTTTTAATTGTGTTGCATATTGTCCTAGGTATATCCTTACAGTTGATGTAAAAGCTCTGTGAATTTTGCTTTTTTGTTCTTGAAGATAGTAATAAGAAGGTAATAGGCCAAGTGGGATTTGTTTGGCTAGAGTGCCCAAATCTGCTATGTATTTGTCACTGGTTTGCCGTAATGCTGTCCATAAGTACCACATTTCTTTCTAAAAGGTAAGCTGTTGGGTGAAGTATGTTTATAAGTACCATTTTGGGTGGTTCAACTTTAATGTAATCACCAATAGCCATTGCTTGTGATTAGATTTGTATATAAATTGATAAAGATTCCCTGAACGTGCCACTATTTTTTTAAATCACTGTTCGTGGTGCTACTTACTTACTTAGAGAGTTAGAGTGGGTTTTGACCCAACTAGGGATTTTAAAAACATCCTGACGTCGGAATACCGAAATTGAAAACCTGAAATGCACTGGTTTATAAGTTAGCCGAACATTTTTTTAATTTATGTATACTCTTGTCAGTTAACTGTATCATATTCATTTAGTTATATAGGCCAACCAATACTATATTAATCTTAACTCATTAATATGTGGTTATTCCTTATCTATTCATCAACCCACATCATTCTAGCCCAAAACAAATTGGCTCATATCGCTTATTTTTTTGGCTAAGGTGGGTTATTGTTCACTTTTTCAATGTTTATGACTCAATTAAGGTTTCAATCTTGGTCTTCATAAAAACATCTGATGTTGATTTTGTTTCTGTTCATTATATATATCAGTCATCATATTATACTTTTGCTTATTATTTGTTCTTTTAGTACATAGATTAATTAATACTTTGCTAATTAATTATAGGGTTTACTTCTTCAAAATGTATTAAACTATACCCCAAATGTTAATGTGTGTATCCACCTTTCAAAAATGCTATTGTGTGTAT
>JAUEJL010061076.1:0-18444 GCA_032274825.1 Drosophyllum lusitanicum | reverse complement strand
AGTTGCAACGAATGCATCAAAAGATCCAAATACTGATTAGCCGATAGCAAACAAACCCAGCCCATAGCCTTGCCGAGTTGACCTCTCAAATAAACATGTATACATATCACTGACGCAACAATTAATTAACCAAAACCAGTTAATCAATTATTAGACATAAAGTCTATCCATGCATCAATCCATAAATAGTTGCAACCAAAACCAGTTACAACTAATATCATCTATGAGTTAAAATCCACTCACCTCCTGTTCTCAATCTCCACTCAGTGGTCTAATATTACTGAGTAAGGTGGTGTAACGATAATATGACATTCAGGTTAGCTATCCTGAATGAAAAACCATACGGATGGTCTTAGCCTCTTAGGCTTAGTATTTATCGTGTAAAGCTTACTTAATTAAATACAAATATAGCTTATCTAACTAAAAAAATTATAAAGTCGAAAAGATTGATTTTGTCAATGGAACAGGGTATTGAGATAAAACTAGAGGTGTACACATTCATTACTTCAATCAAGTGACTATCAAATTATTAAAGTCAGATAAGAACAAAACCTAATAGAACCATTGTTATATTAATGAAACTTAACCACCTGCATATTCATTCAATACTTCAAAAATCAAAACACCTAGACGCTGACGCTAAGACTCGAACCATAAACCACCAAGGTGATACTTTGTACAAAGCCAAAAAAAGGCCTACGGACCCAGTTTTGGATCAGAAAATTTAATCAAACTAGATGCTAGAAATTAGAAACCTAAACTCTACATAACTGTGCACTACAAATATTACACTTAAAACCAAAACCATTTCCAACAAAAGAAACAAATGTAAAATGCTATAGAAAAAAAGTACATATACAGTGTTTATATACCATTGCCGCCATAACTAATCCAAAACTACTTCTCCAATATGCCTGCCGAAACCTCAACCAGACGTTTAAATTTCATCACTCACCATCTCCCTTCACAGTCAACAACTTGCTAAACTTGATTGATCAAATGCTGCAGGTAGATTTCAAAACACCGAGAAAAGTTTAAAACCGTGAAGGGAAAACAGAGAAAGCTAAAAAAAGCATCTTTGATTTCGGTCTACTCCATATTTCTTACACTTTGTGTTTTCTGTTTCTCTATACGCACCTCGACATCAGTTTTCTGCATCATCCTTTTGTTTGTTTCTCAGCGAAGTCTCTGATCATATCCTTCAAATGCTGGATACAAAAGAAAAACGTCGTAATTAATTTGGAATTGGAGTTGCATCATTGAGAATATGTTCAGATTAATGCCGACTACCCAAGAGTTAAACCAGCTATTTCTCAAATTAAAAAATAAAAGATCTTCATAGATGGAACGGGTCAAAATGGGCAATTTTGGGAACATGTCGAAATGGCACGGTTGACCCAAAACAATCTTCGGCCAAGTTTGTAGATTTTAAAAAATAATGTCAATATGAATATCAAATCTATGTTATTTCAATAGTAAATTAATATTTTGAAAAAAATGATTTAGGAGGTTTTATGTATTAGAATTTAGAATACACTTAGGTGACTCTCCGCCCATTTGACCCAGTTGACCCGTTTCCTTTTAAGCTATCTTCTATTTCACCAGTTAGAGAAATAAATATAAATTATAACCTGAAATAACCCATTCATATGTAAATGGGTCGAAACAGCCACCTTTACCAAAGACTATTTTTGGCAAGCATGTTTTAAATTGTTTCACTGGCTTGAAGTAAGAAAATGACTGTTTTGACCATGAAGTCAATACGAGACTCTAGTTTAAGTGGGTAGCAAATTTAATACCTGCAATTCATGATGAAGCACAACAAATATCTTCTTTAACCGTTTATGCTTCTGCAAAATCAAACAACTCCACAATTAAGTGTAGAAAGCTAAGAAATTATAAATTGTTAATAGGAAATCATGTTTTACATCAACTGGAATCCTCAAAACCACACTTCACATTTCTAATCAAAATATCAGAGAAAGACAGAGTGTACCATTCCACACTGGCGATAGGATTCCATTAGCTGCTCCAATATTTTGTTATATCTATCACTATCCCTTCCTTTAGCATGCTCAAGGTCCCTTCCAAAAGTTTGAAACTCACTCCTGGACATCAGGACAAAATTGCGTCAGATAAATGATATTCAGGTTGGACTCAGTACAGATAAAAGAACACAAACACAACAGTTTCAAAAACCTGTAAGACTCTAGGATCTTGTTCAATGTATGGTAGCAATCATACTTCTCACGATACTCCTGCACATACTCATTGTACCTAAACATGCCGAAAGCAACCATCATATAAGAAATGTCAGCAAACCACACGATATTGGTTTCCCCGAAAAACCCAGGTTGCGTTTGGATACGGAAAATTGTTTTCAGTTTTCTTAGAAAAATTTTCTAGAAAATGGGTGGAGTTTTCATTTTCAATTTTCTGTAAAAAATTTAGAAAATGCATTTGGTAAAAATGATGGAGTTTTCATTTTCTACTTTAAAAATTTAGAAAACGTGTTTAGAAAAAAATGGAAAAGAGAGGATACGGGCTTTTCTAATTTTCCAGGAAATTGGAAAAGTGAAAACTCCTTTTTTTGGAAAATTTTAGAAAAAAGTATCAACCAAACAGATTTTAAAATTTTCACTTTCTATGGAAAAAATTTCTAGAAAATTAGTATTTTTTTCTAAAACCAAACACCCCCAGTTTTTCAGGATATTTAAAAATCATTTGGCATCGGTTAACTCGGTTATTAGCCAAAAGTTTGGGCTTGAGAGTTGAGCCCACCAAACATTTCTCCATTTTGGTGTCCACGTTTTTTGGGCTTAAACTCAACAGATGTAATTTTAAGCCTTGTTTTGGATTTTATAAATAGTCGACTCGTCCAAATGTGGATGTTCCCTATTTACCAAATACACTACTTAATTCAGCTAATCCTAAAACCACCATCGGCTTTTGCTTTGGTTTTGTTAACTCGATTAACGAAACAGGGCATTAAAATGCTCTACTTACTGTGAAAGATCTCTTATAGGTCCCTTCATCTCTGGCTCATCTTTCTCATACTTGGTATATGAAGTGATACTATCATCTGAACAAGCTTCCAACTCCCTCTTCTTTTGCCTGCTGCTATCTACCAGCCAAAAATCCTTCTTTTTTTCTCCTAAATCTTTGGACTTATGTCTTTTTTTATCTTTTGTGGCAAGAGGGACTACTTGTTTCTCATGCTTATGTGGCACACCCATATGCACTTTCTTTTGAGTGTCTGTGTACCCTTCTGGACCAATACCTTGGCTCACCCCAGGCTCACTATGTCTACCTTTATAAATAACCTTTTTAAGTGTAGACTCTTTTGCAGAATCTAGACTTGTTCTACCAGCAACCTTTCCTTTACTTTCATCAAGATTCCAATAATCTGAAGTCAACTTGTTTTCCGACTGCTTGAAGGAATTATTTCTCTCGAAACGGTTCTTAGCCCCAGAGGCTTCTTCATGCAAATTCTCACGAAATTCACCCAGTTCTAAATCCGAGAGTTCTCTTCGGAGTGTGGGTCCACGCCCGTTTATTACAGGCGATCTTTTTAAGTCAATTGGAGAGTCTTTGAGCTGTGATGTTGACACTGACACGGATTCGTTAACTTTTTCAATTGAAGGAACATGCTTCTTTTGATGAGAGCCTGAATTTAACCTAGAACTCTTTGGAGGTCTTCTATCATTCAAATGTTGACCGTCTTCATCTCGTTTTTCTTTGTTAGATTTATTATCTTTTTGTATGAAAAATACATCGTTCGCCGCTTGTGGGCCTCTTTCAGAAAACTTGACATTATCCACGTCAGCAGGAGCTTTTGCCTGTGCATTAAGATCGATCGATCTCGGGGAATCCAAACTGGGGTTTCCATAGAATCCATGGTTGTCGATTTTTTCATAATCGTAATCACGAACATTTCTGCCCGACATATGACTGGTATTGCCCTTGTACGGACCATCACTGGGACCATCTACTCGAGCCCAGTCTCCTGATTTTAATCTACTCACATGTTCTTTCTCATCAGATGCCCTTTTCGATACAGATTTTCTAGCATGAACTTCATTCTCTTCATGCTCGAGATGATTAATGAACAAATTAGTGGTGTCATCTGCATAATTATCTCCATCTTTATCTGGAAATGAATTGGTATCAGCTTCATGGTTATCTCCGAACAAATCTTTCTCAAGATCAACTGAATCAGACCCATGAACATCATCTTTTTCATCAACAATATTATGTCCATATCCTACTTCAGTATCAGATTGTAATAATAATTTCTGTTTGGGATCTTTATCATCATCACTCATGATATCTACATCTTCGTCAGACCCTTGTTTGCTGTTCGAAGAAGCGTCACTTTCACTGTCACTGCTACTCCCACTCCCACTTCCAACTGGACTTCTGCTGCCACTTCCACTGTCACTGCTGTCGCTTTCACTGTCACTGTCACTTCCACTTCTGCTAGAGCTACCCGCACTATTGTGAGAAACCTTTTTATCGCTTAATACATCTGGTGAAACATGATCGATATCAATCTTTCCTGAAGTGTTTAACTCTTCATATGGTTCGAACGTTTGGTTAATTGGTTCCTCAAATTCCTTCATATTATCAGTGTTTGAGGGAAAGCTAGATTCAGGGGCACTTGTTTCTCTATGGTGCTTATTGTTCTCTGGAGAACTGAAAAAGTGAAAATCATAGCAACATTTACGCGTCTCAGTATACATCATAAAAATCCCAAATGATAATGTTAATTAACACTCAAAATGAGAAAACCATGGAAACAAAAGGAATGGCAAACAAAAGAGAGACTGGAGCTACCTTCCACTTTCAGATAAAGATTTCTTAAAACTTTCTAACTCGACATCAGGTTTCAAAATATATCTTCCCGGAGCTTGGAAAACAGCAATCTGAAGAAGATAACGATGTCATTTAGCAGGTCGTCCCTGAAGAGCACAGTATTGAATAATAACTATTAGTTTATTTTCACTTACCTTTTTCAAGATGGGCTCAATTTGCTTCATAGATTTGGGAATGGTTTCTCCAATAGCTTTCTCCAAAGCCTAAAAGATAAGATGAGAATGTATAAAAGGAAACATATGAGAAATGACAGCCAAAGTAAGAGCATAACTCAAGTTAGCATCCAATGGGTGTATATTTGAATTTTGAAATTCATGCATGAATTACATGTAATTAGCTACTGCATTCACGTCATAGAAAATTGTACAAAAAAGCTATTTACTGGAAGATAAACATCATTAATAAGATCACAGGAGTCATTTAACAGGTGGCATATGGGTAGGTTGGAATGTTGGATGGTTTGGTTAAAAGTCAAAGCAAGTTTAGTTGAAACAGACCATGTTTAGTACGGGTCAGGCTGGGTGAGTTACCCCGCAAACACCTTTATGTCCAATTCCAAATATATATACTTAAATGAAAAGCATTTAGAATGTTGTATGCATTAGAAATAGACTTTAGGACACATTTCGTTTTTAGCTATATTATATATTCACACAAACCATTTATAAGTAAATGGATCCACCAAATTGCCACCTCTGGGATCTTTATTACGCTTACCTTAAGGTTCATTCCCTGTGGCTTCTCCATAAGAAGAGAAATTAGTAAACTCTGCAGGTCAGTAGGTTTGTTTCCATATCCAGATCTTACATTGCTCCCTAGTTTATTCTGTATAACACCAGCAGGAACTTTGGTCAACATTTCTTTCTCAGAGGTGCTAGCATTCTCTTGAGTCAAAGTAGCCTCTTCTCTATTTGTATGTACTTTAGTAAGATTGTTATTTCTAAGTGGGGACAATGGAACACCAGATTGCTCCTGTGTAGATAGCAGTGGTGAAGCAGAAGCCCTGATTTTGGAAGAGGAAAATCCACCTTTCCCAACAGATTTAGGAGGGATAACTGCTACACATGGTACAGATGATGAAGAGTAAAATAAACTAACTAGCTTCACAATAATAAATATTTATATTTACCAGATATAAGTTACCATTAATCAGAAGATTCCTTACCTGAACAAGGTTCAGCTTTCATCTTTTTAAAAGGTGGTTCTTTCTTTTGTTTGTAAGACCCTCTCCATGTATTATTTACTGAAACCAAGGTAGTAATAATGAAATTTCATTACACAAATCCAGATATCAATTAAGACATGGCTTATACGTACACACACGCATACGTGCGCGCACACACATGCATGCACGCACGCACACACACATACATAAATACATACATGTGTGTGTGTGTACAAAAAGTTCAAAGCGCACGGTTAAAACAAGGGATAATAAGCAGCAACCAAGGATAGAGATGAATCAATAGACAAGATACCTTCAGCGGCAGCTAAGATCATTGGATTCTTCATAGATGGGTTTCCATGGTCTAAAATAATAGCTCTGTCAAAAAGATATAAAAACGCTAAGTGTTTCGCTTTCTGAGTCGTGACTGCTACAAGTTTAAACAATGTATGCTTTTCTATAAAATGACATCCAGTAAGCGACGATTATAAATCTAAGTCTGTAGGCAATCCCCTATTCCATACCTCTACCAAAACCTTGTAACTGAATTTAGTGTTATACTTGTATCCCCCCCCCAAAAAAAAAAAACAAAGGTAAAGATGAGCTATTGCCTATAGAATATCTTGCTTGAAAGATGCAACAAAATATCATTTGGCTATAATTTCTCGTATACTTCAGTTAATTCTTTTTTACCTTCAGTATTTTGGCCCTAGGCATGATTTTACATTTTACAACAGTTATAGATGGGTCACCAATGACATTCGATAGTAAATATTGTGGTGTATGCTTCTTCCACATGATAAATTGTTTATTCATGATGCTGTTCGAATGGAATTGCAACATCAATGACAATATCACAACGATGAGCAGGTTGAAGATACAAGTACATGCATAGACAGGACAAATGGTACTTAAGACTTGTCTTTTTAGTAAATTGGATTGAATGCTATAAAGGAAAGGTGATATTGAAAAAGAAATTTGGTCATAATATAAAGACAAGTAATGTTAAGTGGCAAAATATGTAGAGGATCCAACAATTTTTATGTTCAACAGGCAAGAAATATAGTAACACAGAGTAAATGTGGTGGGGTTGGCCACATAAGGCAGCACAAGATTGTATAATGGTATTCAAGAGAAATCAACATGTACTTAACAACATTGCTTCTCATATCGGCTCTAGACGCTCAGCTATATTATTGAGATCTACCGGAGTCACTGATACTAAACAACTTGTCTTGTACTGATGAAACAAACACCAGAAGCCCAGTCAGTTACCAGATGTTATAGACAGTTCTCTTTGCAGGACAAACCTTATTTCTATTCACAATCTTCTTCAGAAAAAAGCTACTAGTCTTAACCCTATTCTGTTGTACATGTTTCAAAAAAGAATTCCAAAGACGAAGCAGGTATCTTTCATAAACTATAACATTAGAACTTCAGTACTCACTGTCAAATTTCTTTTTCTTTTTCTTTTTTTCATGAGGATGATAGGATAGTTTTCTTTACATATGTCAAGTAACAAGGATGACATTACTCTGTACATGAACCAATAACGAGATCTTTTACACTTGATTATGTTCATACTGTACTAATAAGACCGCTATGGAACATTAAGTTAGACATCATTATATGTGTATAAGCAACAACTGAATACCAACTGTCACGTGTGTTTGAACCATATAAGGAGATTCATTAGGCAGGCATCTTATATTTGCTAGTTCAGAGATCATATACAGAAATGAAAATAATGGAGTGAGTCAGGAACATAAATAAAGGAAGCAAGTAATCAAACATGAAGCGTACTTCCGTGATTTGGTTCATGTACAGAGTAATGTCAACACTAATATAATATTACTCATATCAAACATGAAGCGTACTTCCGTGATTTGTGTTTGCGCTCTGCTTCCACTGTTCGCATTTTAACATGGTTTTTAACTGAGTCGTCTAATTCACGTTGAACATTCAACTTTCGCCAAGCACCTCCGGATTCAACAAGCAATCCATCTCCATTATCACCACTTCGGCGTTCTTCGTATATGTCACATAGGTCTCCAGTTTCTTGAGACCATGTGAATCTGAACTCCTTGCCTCCTACATCAATGACCTGCGAGTAGGAGGAACAAAAATTCAAATGACAGGCAGTGATATACATCCAACTTAACAGCTAAATTTTGTGAATGTGGTCTAATAGACAGATATGAAGATGTACGATTCTAACCAACTTATACAGTTTCTCTTTGCGTAGAGATAACTAACCTTACAATAAATATAGCGTCTGATAATCAGATAACCCATTAAACAGTTAGAAAATTGTTGTTAGACTACATGATCCTTTGCTACTATGTAGACAATTCTCGTGACAGTTCAAATTACAGTGACAAACCTCCATACTAAATAGGATTATGATATAGAATTCTCAATCCCAGACACAGATTTGCAATGATAATTGCTACTTTAACCTAGCAAGGGGATTTCAGTAAAACAAGTTAATTTCCTCGATCTTGAACCAGCAAACCTTAGATTCGTTAGTTAGTTTATCAAAAAAAACATCTATACTGTAGTATCATCAATGGAGACACACCAATAACAGATTGAACAGCCAATTTTCACTAATCTAGGTTTGTTATTTTACGCCCCAAACTGAACTTCGGGAATACATTAAACGGTTAATAGAGCCAGGATTAAGACAAAATAAACCTACATTTCCGGCAGGATTATTAGCACTTGAATCAAATTTGATCCTGGCGGCACCGCCCTGCGCTTCAAGGCGCTTGATTTCTTCAACGAGGACAGGTGAGAGCCTAATAATCATACCAAAGTTGAGAGGGTTGTTACGAACTAAACTGAAGGTTTCTTCGGCCGTAGAGACTGTAGACGAGGCGGCAGAGGTATTATTGCTGTTACGGTGACCACCGCCGGCAGATAGACGACCACCGCCAGGAGTCGCGGATGGGCGTTGAATAGAAGGAGGTTGGAAGGTGGAGTGGATATTTCGCTTGGCAGGTCCACCGCCTCGGCCACGGCCGAGCTTACCGGGGCCACCGTACATTATCGGACGTCAAAATTTTGCGGCGAAGTAATCAATCTGGGCGTGGGTACGGTGGGAACCGGGGGGATTGCGAAGTTGCAAACCTGGATACCGTCACAAGGAAAAGATGCGAAGGAATTTGGGAATTCTTCAATTTACTTTTTTGTTTTTGTTTTAATTTACTTTTACTCGATGAAAAAAATAAGCAAAACAATAACAACACAGATATTTCTATTTCGTATTCCTACTCATTTTTAACATATATATCAAACTTTACAAAAAATGTATAAAAATAATTAGTGGATTTCACATGTTACCATATAACGATTATAAAAATAAGCAAAACAATAACAACACAGAGTTTGCTTATATTTCTATTTCGTATTCTACTCATTTTCAACATATGTATCAAACTTTAAAAAAATGTATAAAAATAATTAGTGAATTTCACATGTTATCGTATAATGATTACAAAAATAAAATATGAATATTTAGTACGAAACAAAATAATTTTCCATAGTAATAATAGAGATTTTATATTCTCTTAGTTTTTATTTTTACTCAATTTTCTATTTATTAAATCAAGACATTTGTTATAAAAAAGATAAGGAGAGTTAAAAAGTATTCATCATCTTACTTTTTATTTATACCCTCTTACTTTTATGGAAGTATAAATAAAAAGAAATTTTCTAGTCTTTAATATATATTTAAAAAGTAGGGGTTATGAAATCATCTTTTTATTTTAAAAAAAAATTCATCAATCATTCCCCTTTTTTCTTAAACTATTTACGAATAAGATATTTCCTCAAATTTCATTTTAAGTGATTTAGTTTGTTAACACTTAAATATTTTAACAAAAAATAGTTATTCAAATCATTTGAAAATACATCTATCTATTTTCGTGGTTATTTATATAAACATGTATACCAGTCGAATTAAATTAAAATTTTCAAAATTTTAATTATAAGGAGTATTTACAAAAAATTTGATGTTGACGTGATATATGAATTTCGGATTCCTCTTTTAAGAGATGTTATACTCATATGTATGTTCTATAATTGTTTAAAAATACTATTTAATGCCGTAACCATTTAAAATCTACTTTAACCGTCTCTTATGTTTATGTTTATGCACAATATTCTTAGCGGGACTTGAACCCTCAACCTTAAACAAGGAGTCACACCTTGAACAGGCCATCAGAGTATATAAAATATAAATAATCTATGTTATATTGTTATTAATGTAAAAGTTCGTTTAAACCCACACGTAGTGGTTGGTTTTGCTCGTAATGACGAGCTCGTCATGCACCAAAAAACATCTTCAATGGGCCGTCTGTAGACTCTTATCATTTTCTTTTTATTTTTTATTTTTTCAACCAATTAAAATAATCTAAATTAATATTATGTGGGTCAATTAATGATAGTGATGGTGATGTGACAGTCAGTCATGACAATCATTACTATAGTAATTAGTCATGAGATAGTCATAAGTTAGTCGTGTTGATGCGACGGACAGTCATGACAGTCATTACTACGTGTGGTCTAACATTGTAGTTATTTAAAAGTTAAAAGTTAAAATATATATGGTTAGTTATTTTAAATATTATTTCCGGATATATTTGTACTGGTTGTGGTATGGTCGTAATTTTTTCTTTGGGAATTGCATGAAAATACAATGAACATTGCTTAATTTACCATTGTATACAATGAACTTTTATAATAAAAATAATACAACTAACTTTCTAAATTTGTTCATTGTATGCAAGTGACGTTTAATAATAGGTTACCACCTATGTTTCAACCAATTATCCTTTTTTTATTATTATTATTCTTTATTTTCTTTTATTTTAGTTTTTTAATACCCTTTAAATCTATGATAATGCCTCGTATGTTTTACCTAGTTTCTACCCAACAAAGAAAACAAAAATTAAAAGAAGAAAGCAAGTATATCAAACCAAGATAAACGATTACAAACTCAAAATTGATTGAACCATACACTTACTCAAAATCAAACATTCAATGGAATATTCAAACATAATCGATGAGTAGATTTGTTGTAGACGATGAAAATCAATGGAGGAGGCAGTGGTAGAGGCGTGTAGGGTTTATCTGGATGGAAATTGGTAACAGGAAGGAAAAATATAATGTGTTTTGTGTTTTTGCAAACCGCATATCTAAAAACCAAGTAAAAAAAAGGATTTGCGCCCAAAGAGTTAGCAGGGAATAAGGTCGGTGATTGGGTGATGTTAAAAAATATCTTAGATAAAAACTAAAAAGCCTTTAAGAAAAAGCAATTATTGGTGAAAAACATATAAATAAGGAAAGAAGATATTATAATCCTTAATCTTTTAATAATATATTAAAGATCAAATATTAAAATGTGATCAACGTATTTTCTATCTATAAGTGCAGTCATTTACCACTTTACTTGCTATTATGCGTAATGATAACTTGTTTGGCTTGCTAGCTTGTTTTTATAACGACGCAGTGTACACGTGATAAATGAGTAATTAATAAAGTCAAAAAAAGGATGATAATCATTTAATTATCTTACAAAATATATACATGTACTGTTTTGTAAAAGCTCGATATTTTAAATATTTAAGAAAAGTTAAAAACAATTCCATTAAGATCTTTTAAATAAACTCTAAATTTAAATATAAATAAGAAATCCTAACTCTCAATCGTATAAACTTAAACTATTATTGTTGTTACTATCTATTGTTATTTAAATTTTTTGTCAAAAATGACTATCGTTAAGTCTTAACACTTGAGAATCACAACCGTCTCCGGGTTTAAGAAACACCTTCTCCCCCACCACCGTTAACCCCTAACAATAACTCCACCGTTCGCTTTCACTGTCACGCATTCACGCCTCACCCTTTGTCATCGTCGCCTTGTCTTTCATCCTTTTATGGGTTAAAGAACCACATTCTCCCCCACCACCATCACATATCAATCACAACTGCATGTAAAATTGAAAATTACCTAACATTTTTCAACCTTTGCACCAAGAGGGACACGCATTGGTAGTTCCAGACTCGTATATGATTATAACATTATATCCCATGTAACACCGCCTTTGTAAATAGTGAATTTAGTAAAAATTTGAGTTTTAAAACTGCGTGGGTCCATTTGTAACTAGAAATTTTACCAGCCCTGTTAATTTAATCAAGGATTAACAACCAAACAGCGAAAATTTAAATCAAGTTCTATAAACTATTACATGTTTCAAAAGATTGATTTTGCGAGTATATACAAAACACAAACTGCCAAATTCATTAACCGTTGGTGTTACTCTATTCACAACCGACCATCATAAACAATATACCAACAAGCAGTGTTCCTCCCCAAAAGGTAATCACAAGCAACTGTAAGCAATCCCATCTCACCAGGCCAACTAATCATTACCTGAAAAAGGGAAACAACAACAATATTAGCTATAAATAGCTAGTGAGTACAGACAGACATAAATATCAATAAAGAAAGCCACAACACATGAATAGGCAATCAATGTTATCCTATCACATAGCGGAGTGATGACAAGATCAGTAAGAGTCATATCTTGCAGGATAGCCAGTCCAGCTCAACAACCCTCACTGGAGGATCAGACACTACCAACCACGCTGGTGGGTAAGCATATAACGGTCCACCGTGCATGTTACGGAGCCATAGGCTCACTTAGGCTCAGCGAGTAGCCGAATACCCCCAACTGTTAAGGAACGGTAGTCCTGCAGAACTTACATCCCGAAATGGACCCTCGAGTCACCGTTAATCCTGAACTATAGCCCAAGGGCCCCATGGGACCAAACCATAGGCTGACCTTAATTACATAGCCAACAAGATGTCCAGACAATCACATACCACATCAATAACCCATTCCGGGTTCATTAGCTTGCATGCATTTCACAAACAGCTCATATTAAGCATTACATATCATACCTCGAGCACATGTATGTGAATACATGTATAACATATCAAACAACATGGCAACATTCATTTCCTGTTCTCTATTGCATATCTAGGAATTTAAAGTATACAACATATAGCTTGCAATGATATTGAATCGGTTAAATTAATCAATTAGCATTTAAATCCTCTTTATCGAACTCATGAAAGCCGGTACTCACCTGGATATCTAAAGCAAGCAAATATAATGTTCAGGTTCTTCCTCGTCGTCAGGATCACCTAAACAATATCCCGAATATCAGTACAACACAAGACAACAAACTGTTTGCTGAAACAGGGCTTCTTACAGCCACAAGCAATTTTGCTTGCGCCCACAAGGGCAGAACGCTGCTTGCACCCGCAAGTAAGGTCCTTACGCCCGTAAGTATTTATCCTTGCGGCCACAAGGGTGGTCCTTGCGCCCGCAAGCAAGTCTGCACAGACCAGTGTGATTTCCAGCTCCTGTTTTGGTCATTTTCAGTCCCAATTCTTAACCAAACGATTCCAAACTATTTTCCAGCATTCACATATGAAAGAGGTAGTCAAACTAAGCTAGAAACAACAATTCTTACTCACTTTAACATCCAATCCAAGGATTAAGATCAAAATCACAAGTTTTGACCCAATTGAAGAAATTTTCCAAATTCAACTATAATTACCACTATAATTCAAGAACTTGATTACTTATCATTTAGAAATGGATTAGGAACTGATTGGAATCATCAGAATCAATTATTGAGGTCAATTTGGATATTGACCCATTTGACCTAAAAGTCAAGAACTTAAAGAACAAGGAAATGAAGCTTACAAATGGATAGAGGATGAAGAAGATGAACTATAAGGTCATATTACAACTTGAATTTGTAGTTGGATTTCCAACTTTGATGATTTCTTCTTGATTCCTTCTTCAATCTTCCAAGAACAAAGCAAAGATAATTGTGGGTGTGTATGTATACGTGACTGTGTGTAGAAGAGGAGAGGGAACCGACTTTGTAGGTTTTATATATCCACAAAGGGTATTTTGTTCCCCTTTTCAACTTGCAACACAACACCCACTTACCCGTTTCAAATAACGGAGATATTTTCGGAATCCTCATTTGAAACCGTTTAGTATTTTATTACTTTTATCTATTTTTACTATTATTTTTATAACCTCATTTAATAGCTAATTTAATAGTTTATATCAATATTAGAATACATATTTTCATTAATTTATTTAATTTAATACGCGTACCTATTTCACGCACGACTAGGCCCGTTTGAGGATGTTACATCCTAAGCCCAATATGATACTTGTCAATTACCCACTTGCTTTTCAACCAAGAGGATTGCACACACACTTGCATGTATATGGTATACCCTTTATGATTTCATTTTAGTTGGTTAAAATTTGCCTTTGAGTTTATTGTTACATAAATTTTGAACTCAGACTTACTCAAAAATCATAAAACGGGTATATTGTTACCTAAAACTCGATCCCAAATGTAACATTAGTACCTAATTATCCCGGTTAAACTTAAACTTTTGTTATAAGTTGAGTTTACTTTAATTTTATTTGCTTGCAAGGATGTTATATGGTGAAAATGAAAATGATGAAATCCATAATGTTACTGTAACGCTGCAATTTATAAAACTGAACATTATGACTAAAACCCATATGATAATTCACATCTGATAGTTTACATGAAAAACGGAAGCGTACTAGGTTTGAAAACCATTTTACTAAAAAGATACACATAAATGTACTACCAAAAGTTTGGTACAAAAGCTTGTCTTTTACATAATCAGGCGTTAAGTGTTTCAAAAGTTCATCAAATGTAGTCAACACATGAGCTTTGTCCTTGCCCTTACTGCGGCATGCAAAAACATTTTTAAATAGTATATGATAAGCTATGAGAGCTTAGTTAGTTAACCAGACTGTCAATCATATAAACACATGTATAAAATCACATATAGATAGCACACATATAACAAGGAACATGTCAGCCTCGGGTTCTAGACCCAGACAGCAACTAAGTCACAGTACTGTACTAATTCTGAGCCACTACTTCATATAGCAGTATGCTGATTAACACATATGAATAATACATGATTGTATCCCAATGTTATAACACACATGTTGCACACATGAAGAATAATCTATAAAACTAACCTTATAACTGATCTAAGTAACTAGCAATGAATATCACTCGTATATGTATCCAAACAGGTTCCTACACATATATTATAACAACACATGATTGTTAACACATTCTGAACTGAAAATGGGGTCTACACGGGTCGTGTACCTCATATGTTACGCGACCATGTATGCCAACATGGCCTGTCACTGCCTTTAGCCCCTACACGAGGCGTGTACCTCTACACGGGCCGTGTAGATGACCGAATTTGCAGTCTGATTTGTACATACGCTGTTTTCCGGCCAAAATGAACTTTTTCTCAATTTTGGTCGTATTTAAGCTACAGATGAGTGTTTTCTTACACGCCAAACAGCCCATAACATCAGAACTAACAACAAAAACATATATCACTTGTTTTAATCCATGAATCCATGTTTAAATCCTTTTAACCCACTAAGAACACTTATTCAAATAAACAAAGCATACCTTGATGATCTAGGTGTTGAGATGATGATTAAATGACGTTAACCTTGATGTTTTATTGTTCAAAACTCCAAAGGAAGGAAGGCACAGTAGATGGCACGTATGTATGTATGTTGAATTGGTGTTTGTGTGGTTTGAAAGTCAAGAAGAACCCATATATATCTATATCTTTAGCATATTCACATAAATGGTCCCTTTACTTATTTACTTATATTTAGGCGGTTTTAACCCCTAAGGTTTTATAAACACATCTAGTCTCATATAGCAACTTAATACACGTTTACTCGTATATAGGTAACCTAGTACACATATAGCATTTATGTATTAACCATATTTAATTATGACTAATCAAAATCTAGGTGTTACAGTTACCTGTTTACTTTTGCGATAAGTAATTATAATTAATAACTTCGAGGCATAGTAATCATATAAGTTATGTAATTAAGTTCATTTTAGGGCCGAATTGTAGCATGACTTATACTTGAGGGACTTGAAGTGCAATCTTGTACTTTTGACCAAATTTAAAGGGGCAAAGACCCGCGTTTTTTGAAGTTCTGGCAGAAAAATTAGAGAGTGTGGGAGTATAAGAAGAACTCTGGAATATTCTTGTAACTATTTGGTGAATTCACACTAAAATTTGATGTAAGCAAGAATTTCTTGAAGATTGTATGCAACTGTAGTTCAAGAACAATTGTGGTGGTGTTTATTTTGAAGATTGACTTCATAAGACTTGGATTTGGTATCTCAATTAAGTTTTACTTTGGTCTTTAGTGTTATGTATGTCAAATAGAATAAGAAATCTGACAATCCATGTTGAATTGAAGTTTTTATTCAAACGGGTCAAGTTTTAGGGCAAATTTCGAGGGTTTTACTGATTCTTTTGATAGTGTATTCATAAGATGCAATTATTTGTTGTTTTAGGTTCCTTTTAATATTACTAAACCTGTGATGCCGCCAAAATTGAGAAACTTATTTTTTTTAACATAAAATCCATTTCGAGTTTTGAAACTGCGTGGATACAACTATAAATATAATATTTTCAAAACCTGCTTTTATCATAATATCTACAGCTGACACGACGGAAGTATTTAATAACTAATTTAATATTTACAACCCATAACATAAGTTGCAACAAAAGATAAACACTAGCGTTACCGAATATCGATCAACCATTATATAATATATACAAAATAAACAAAGCATGCAAATGTGTGTTCCCAAAACAACCGGTAAAGCAATCACAGCAAACACCCGTCCTCACCAGCCTAACTATTTACCTGCACATAGGAATGTACATGAGACTATGAGAGGGTTAGCTATAAATAGCTAGTGAATAACGGCTAAGCAAAAGCATCATAACAACAATATCATATATCACATATTAACAAGCAAGTCTATCCTAGCACATTGTGAAGCACCGGTTAGTCAGCAGGCATCACGTCTTGCGAGGTAGTAAACCCGCCTCAATGATCCTGTATGGGGAAACCGAATACTTCCACCGCACCAGTGGAGAAGTGGTAGCGGTCCACCATTGCATTAACGGGAACAATACCCAATCGGGCTCAGTGAAAACTGAGAGGTCATCATTAAGTTGAGGGACAGAGGTTTTGCAGGAACCAAGATTCGTAATCGTCAAATCACCACACATCTAGCTGACGGCACAAGACCCCAACTAGATCCAGGCAAGCTGGCCCCAAACATCCAACAAAGTACCGGTACTAACACACATTGGCCTACAAAAAGCCATAGCATAACAAAGATGGCCTACAAAAGCCATAGCATATCACAATTGGCCTACAAAAGCCATAGCATATCAAATTGGCCTACAAAACCATAACATATCATGGTTGGCCTACAAAAGCCATAACATATCAAGATTGGCCTACAAAAGCCTTTAACATGCATACATATCAAATTATAACATAATTGGCCTACAAAATCCTTTAACATGCATAAATATCAAATCCTTGGTTTCTAATTGATATATCGTTTATAATATGTAAATATTGTGCGATATCGGGTGCGTTTATAATATATAAATATTGTGCGATATCGGGTTAATTTTAGCCGGAAAATATATATTTAATTGAGAAAATACGCGTTTATCGTTTGTTTTCAGTTTTGCAGGCTAAAAAGGCGAAATAATAAATTAATCGAAAAATAGGCCCAAGAAAGTCAAGAAAAGTGAGCCCAAGAAATCAAGAAGATAAAAGAAGCCCAAGAAAGAAAAGAGAAGAGAAAAAGGCCCAAAGATACTTGGCCAAAAATCTAAGCCCAAGGAAAAGCCCAAAAAGAAAAGAATTAAAAGAAACAGCCGGGTGAAATTTCATGGATCGCCTCCATATGTCGCGGCGCGACGAAGTGTTTCAGATAAAGTCAAAGTTGCCCGCCACGTGGGATCGCGGCGCGACCCAAAACTTGGTCGCGGCGCGACGCGTCAGATCACGTCAGTATTGAAATTCAAAAGAGTTAGGATCGCGATAAAACTCCGGGTCGCGGCGCGACACTTACCCATCGCGGCGCGAACCCCTGTTTTCGGTTTCCTATATAAACACATCTCCAGATCTGTTTTGGGGTTAACCACCCAACTTATCACACCCAAACTCTGCCAAAACACGTCCAGAAGACATCCCAGGAGCTTTGAAGCTTAATTTGGAGGATTGGAGTTTAATTTGAAGATTAAAGTGGCTAGGAAGCTTGCTTATTACGGTTTTATCATTCTTCCCTTGTTTCTAATGTTTATTTATTGCTTCCAGAAGTTGATCATGACTGTTATTGGCTAGTTTTCCTGTTTTCCTCCCTAGAGGAGATGATACTTTGTAAAGA
>JAUEJL010061065.1:0-18448 GCA_032274825.1 Drosophyllum lusitanicum | reverse complement strand
TAAAAATAAAATAAACAAAACATGCATATATGAAAGTCTTCGAAGCACCCTGACTTTGAATTAGTCTTCTTCAATAAAATGATATAATAGTTTAGGCCACGTTATAAATAAATCTTACATCTTGCCCTTTCTCCATCAGCCAAAAACGGACTGTACAAACATACACGTAGACGATCAATCATTTGTTTGTGAGGCGATCAATCATCGGGGGTTTTATTTAACTAGACGTACACATTAAGGAACTCATATATATAACCCAAGGTCATATGTTTCAAATCACACACATGTAGATAATTAATAGTTGTTTATGAGGGTTTCAATCACGAAAGGTTTTACTTTAACCAGAGGTACACATCTATACAAATCGCACACACATACAGGAAGGAGTTTTCATTATTGGAGGTTTTATCAAGGTTAAGTTGTTGCAGGTTTTATGCGAGTTAGTTAATGAATAAGATAGGATTTGGGGATGCACACAAGCTCTAGGATTAATAATGGAGAAATGAAGCCATAGTTTAGGGTTTAACGGTTTTTGAGTGTAAAGTTTAGGAATTAACCATTTTGGAGTATACAATTTAGAGACTAAATCATATCTATTCTTTTAATTATGTCATTAAATTAATCTGTCATAAGAGGTTAATGGACTTAAACACCAGGTTGTAACAAGTTCGAGAATTAAAAAGGTTATTACAAATTTAAGTGTTCAACTATTTTGGAGTATACATACTAAGGATTAAACCATATTTTTCTTATAATAATATGTAGAATAACGAAGAAACCTTGTAGATAGTAGATATCGTGTACTACATTGATTATTATTTATAGAATACAAAGGATATAAGAGATCCTCTAATAGGAAACCTAAATAGACCCTAGTGGCCTAGTTTATCTATACAATCACTACCCTAGTTTATCTATACAATCACTCTAGTTCACCATACACTAAAACCAATATGTGTTCTATCTAATACTTCCTTATAGTCAGAGCGAAAAGACATCAACAGCTTAGGACTAAGCAAAAAATACAAAGAAATAGAATAATAAAATATATAAGAAAAAAGAAAAGAATATAACAACCTCTATGACAGCAAGAAGGCAACAAGATAGCAGCTAGAGTGATGACAAGAAGTGCGGAAGTTGCGATAGAAACTAATACTGTAATAGCAGGAGCTATAACTATAACAGTATTAGCAAGAAGCATGACAATGATTGAAAGCAAGAACCAATTTGAGTTTGGTACAAAATTAAGTGTTTAATTAAATAATCTTACATGTGTTTGGGAACATGGGAAACATGAAGAAGAAAATGGCATATTCATTAGAATAACCCCCAATTGAGCGGTCACGTTCTTTATAAATGGCATTGGCATTGTAGTACACAAAAAGGGCAGGTGAGTTGGATTGTTCCGGCCAGGTGTGTTGAAGGGCATGTGAGTCTAGTTATATACCATGTTCCGACATTATTATATCTCAACATTGGATCAGATGTATTTCTGTCATAATCAAGGTATGTGTTTTGTAAGTTGCATGGGTTTTGATCTTCTAATAAAACTTTATTTTATTTTTTGCGTATTATTTTTTATTTTATAAACATGATTACAATCATTAATAGCGAATCAACTTTATTCTTAATAAACAACTTATAATTCTCTAAAGGGTGTTGTTGGATGTACTTCCCTCCATCTCATATACACATATCACATCACTAGGTTAACCATCTTACATTCATCATAGGACAAGGAGTGTAATAATTCATACTCCTCTCTAAATACTGGAGTGTCCTTTTGAACGACTTCAAAATTTTTTATAAAATTTCTTTTTAGTTCTTTGAAATTTTGTTCGTTTTAACTGATTTTTAATTAAACACGACTGTCCATATAAATTGGTTAAATTCCCCTCTAAATGTTGATAAAAGGATGTTATTTACTTATTTGTGTGTAAGCTAGTCCACTTACATAATAACTTGAAAGTTAGTTCATATTTCTTTCATACGAATATATAAACAAATTTGATAGAATATAGTATGGATCCTTAAAAGAAACATGACTGGTCTGTCTAACTTATCTATCATATTTTAGACTTGTTACTAGGTTTGTGTTATACTAAAACATGGAGTTTTTGTTGATACTAAGATTATCTTTTACTTAATACTAGATTGTGTATATAGTATTTTCACATAACAATAGTAAAGCTAGACATTTTTAAGACAGTGCTAAAATACTACTTATAGATATATGTCAACCGTCAAACATCATCAACTCAAACTGATAACAAAAGGTCAAGCACAAACATACAATTCAAAATCATTGTTAGTTTTGTAGTCATTGTTAAGTTACTATTGCACACAACAAATGAAGCGAGATGCTTCAATTGAAGAAAGAGACCAATACAAATCAAATTTACCCATTTGAATCCGTCTCAAAAACTTGTTAATATATGACAATTGTGAAACTTTGTGTAAATGTATTCATTTAAATACAATAGTTCTTACGTTGTTAAGAAGTAAATATTACCTTTAATACTGGTATTTTGATCAGATGAAATATTAGCTACAATAGGTTTATAGCTAACATTCAAAAAATATATGTATTTGGTTTACGAAGAAAAAGGAAAAAAATATTTAATTTGATTATATAAGATAAAACAAAACATTTTAATTAAAACATATCTAGTAATTTATTATAAATAACTATAACTATAAATAAATAGTTCAATTTTTATCAATAAGATTTTTCATTATAAAAATATATTAGCAAAGTTTATATAAGAAGAATAACAAGTACACAACATAACAACAATAGTTAGTTATGTTTATTCATGGTATTAGAAAGTGAGATTTTTTATCATACAATTACCTATAGATCGAGAGCTTGATTTCTAAAAAAACCTCTGACTTAATCAAGTATAATAAAAAAATACAGTTTATTCTTAAAAAAAGTTTTAAATTATATTAACCGTTAAAAAAACCATTTAAAAAAATATTTGTTTGTTTTTTTCATTAGAGATAACGAGTTAATCATCCATCTTAAACATCTATAGTCATCCATTTGAACGTTTCTTGATTGGATAAGATATTACTAGACATATTTATATTTGGATATCGTCTAAATTAATATTTAAATAACATAGCTTAAATATTACTAGACATATATTTCTCTGAGTGTATTATAAGAATTTTTTAAAAACATAGATGAGATTATTATTAATTTAAATTAGATAAATGTGATATTTTAATTACAACTTGAAATGAAATTCTATAAAAATTTGAATACCAAATTTTGAGTTGGTGATACATACCACCGGATGCCGTATCTTCCCCCCGATATTCGCTCTCTCCGATTTAAAACCTTTTTTTTTCTTTTTCATAAATTTCCTTCAAGGTTTTCTTATACTTTTGCTTACATGCATCCTTATTATGATGCTCTGTCGTATATTTATAATTAAAACCGCCGTCAACCTCCACCGGCGCCGTCGTCATGCATCAAATTTATCTCTCCAACGCCTCTTTTCTTCCTCCCCTCCCGCTAGTAAACATGAAATCTCCACCGGTTATAACAAAAATCTCAGCAAGTTACAAAATGCAGGTCCGCTTCTCGTCCTTCACCATCTCCGTCCAAATTCCCTCTCTCGCGTTGCCTACACCGCGAGCTTGATATCTGCAGCCGTTTTCGCTTCGTACGTGGTTTTCGTTGATGACAATGAATTGAAGAGAGAGCAACCGAAGAAGAAGCGTATGTTTGCAGATTTTACGATTGAACGTTCGAACGAGTCGTTGAGGAGAATTTTGGACACGATGAAGCATACCAGCGTTGCTGTAACGGTTCTGTGGAGGTCGCTGAGTTCTGTTTTGTCTTCGGCGAACCATGAGGTTCGGTCAGGGTTTGAGGTTAGGGTTGCGGCGTTATTGGCGGATATTGTGGCTGCCGACGAGAGCCGGAGGGCTGCAATTGTCCTTGCTGGTGGTGGCATGGTGGTGGATTGGTTGTTGGATTCGGTGGCGTTGAATAGAGGGGGAAATTATGGGACTCAGGCAGAATCAGCAAGGGCTTTGGCTTACTTGATTGCCGACTCTAATGTCTCTGAGGCGGTTCTCCGGCGACCTCAAGCCATCTCCAATCTTCTCAGATTTATCCTCTCTGCTGATCCTCGTCAACGGGAACAGGTATGTTTATTGCATAATAGCTATACACAAAAACACAAACACACACTTTCAAAAAAAAAAAAGGGAGAAATACATTCATTGACTTGATGCATTTCATTTAAGCAGCAAACAAGGCGTAATTCGTTCATTATGGCTGATCCATTGAAAGGTAGGAGCATGCTTGTTGCAGCAATCATGGATATTGTAACTTCCCATTGTGACAATGTGGATAAGGTCAAGCTGAAGCCTATGTTATCAAGAAAAGCTGCAATGAGAGATATTGCGGCTGCACTTCAGGTTGTTGAGGAAGGCGCCATGTACTTGGATCAACTACCAGATAGTGAAGAAGATGAAAATGATGGATCAGGATTGAAGGGCACTGGAATTAAAGTTCTTGGAGACACTACATTTGCAGGACTTTCTAGAACTAATGGTTCAATGGAGCTACAGCAACCACATCTTAAATCTACTCCTAAAACTAAACGAGTATTATTTAACAAAGTAAATTCTAATTCTCCAACTGTTATCCCTGGTTTGTGGGATGATTTGCATTGTCAACATGTTGCAGTTCCTTTTGCTGCGTGGGCTTTAGCTAATTGGGCAATGGCTTCAGATGTGAATAGGTCCCATATCCAAGAATTGGACCATGATGGTTGTGCTATCATGACTGCTTTGGTTGCACCAGAGAGATCTGTGAAATGGCACGGGAGTTTAGTGGCTAGGTTATTGTTAGAAGACCGAAATCTTCCATCAGCTGATTTTGTTCCTGATTGGGGTTCCAGTCTCCTTTCTACTGTGTCACAAGCGAGCATAAGTGATGATGTTCCCTTGACTCGGGTGGCTTTATCTGCATTCCTGTTATCAATTGAGAGATGTCCTGGGGCTCAAAAGGCAGTCATGGAAAAGGGTCTTTATTTAATGAGGGAAACTGCTAAAAGAATGAAAAATCATGAGTCTGTACAAGAAGCATTGGCAAAAAGTCTAGAATCACTATGTACAGGGAACATACATTTGTCTCTTGATGAAGGGCAAAAATGGTCTAGCATTCTGCTTCGTTGGGTGTTTGGTAATACTTCTACCGATGCTACTCGATCTTCTGCAATAAAAATTCTTTCTCATGTTCTTGAAGACTATTCACCATCTTCCATACCCATTTCTCAAGGCTGGTTAGCTATATTGCTGAGCGACATTCTGAAATGTAGGATGTCATCACTTAAAGGGTGTGCTCAACCTAAGGATAAAGTGAAGGTTTGTAGCTTCGTTTTTCATATTAGATCAAATACATGAACTGTATTGATTATTTACTTACGGTAAACTGATGAAGTTTTTTTTATTCTAATAATTCTTGTAGACTCAAATCGACCAGGCAAATGTTATATCTGGCACACAGGCTGCTAACCAATTGGCTAGTGCTGTGGTTAATTTAGCAGTTAAGCTGTTGGGAACAGACTCTTTGCAAGACCTTCTGTGCATTGAACCATTTGCTGTACCATTTAAAAATATAAAAAAGGACAGTGTGCCCAAAGTCAATGCTGCAGATTCTGCACTAGCAACTCTTAAGGGGATCAAAACTATGTCTGAAATCTGTAGTGATGACTCGTTTTGCCAAACCAGAATAATTGATTACGGTGTTGTTTCTTTACTACGTCGCCTCTTATTAAGAGATGATTATGAGAAATTAGCAGCAAGTGAAGCATATAGTGCATCAACAGATATTGAAACCAGTGATCAATCTGCAAGTGTTCCTGATGCTCGTGATCCATCTAGTGTGCGTGTTCCACCTGCAGCCCACATCCGCAGGCATGCGGCTCGTTTTTTGACCGCTCTTTCAATCCATCCAAAAGTTAAAGAATACATATTAAACGATAAAGTTTGGTGTGATTGGCTTGAGGATTGTGCCAGTGGGAAAATCCCTGGATGCAATGACCTCAAGACTCAAAGCTATGCTAGAGCAACATTGTTGAATATTTTTTGTAATGATGACGATGCTGTTGCAGATAAAAAACATAGGTGTCCTCATTTTACTGAGATGATTTATTTAATCAACCCTGACCTGCCTCACTGGAAATACCCTGTAAAAGAAAGGCAGCAAGAATCTGCTGTGGAGACACCATTGGATAAGGAGAAACGAATTAATCCATTTTCAGAAGTCGATGAGGGTGACCTTGATGGTGATACCAGAATGCCTAATAATAATAATAGTAGTAGTAGTAGCAACAGTGGATCAATGAGTCATTCAGATCCTTCACTTGATGTTGTATTTGTCCATGGGCTGCGTGGTGGACCATTCAAGTCTTGGAGATTATCTGAGTGCAAGTCCTCATCTAAGTCTGGACTTGTGGAGAAGATTGACGAAGAGGCAGGAAAGCTAGGAACTTTTTGGCCTGCAGAATGGCTTTCAGCTGATTTACCTCATGCCCGTTTGTTTAGTCTAAAGTACAAGGTTTGTGATTATATGGGTTTCAAGTTGCAAACACGTACAACCTACCTCTTTTCTGTTGACATGATTATATTCATAACCAATTAACTGTTTTTTTCAATCATATATTATTTTGCAGACAAATCTAACACAGTGGTCTGGATCAAGCTTGCCCCTTCAGGTTTGTGTTTTTTTTAATTTTGTCAGTCGATAGATATTATTTCTGTTAAAGAAAAAAGAAGCTAAAGTTCTCTTTACGCAGGAAGTGAGCTCCATGCTACTGGAAAAGCTAATTACTGCAGGTATTGGAGATAGACCAGTGGTATTTGTAACTCACAGGTGCGTTATCAATCTATCATGGTGGCTTGGGTGGTTCTCTTAGTTATTTTGTAAATCTTGAAATAGTTTCACAACTTTATATATAAACATAAATATTATTGCAGCATGGGAGGTTTGGTTGTCAAGCAGATGCTCCACCAAGCTATGACAGAAAACAGAAATAACCTTGTCAGTAACACAGTTGGCGTGGTATGTTCAATTCAAAAGTATTCCCCTACATTACATCTAAAAATAGATATACACTCTAAATTTTCTCCTATGGTTTAGGTGTTCTATAGCTGCCCACACTTTGGTAGCAAACTTGCAGATTTGCCGTGGCGAATGGGTTTTGTTCTTCGCCCTGCACCAACAGTTTGCTACTTTTTTTCCCTACTATTATGTTGTACAATGAACATATTAACCACCTTTCTTTTGCTGATGAGTTGGTAAAAGCTTTTCTGCTATCGTTTTTTTTACAGATTGGAGAGTTGAGAAGTGGTTCTCCGAGATTAGTGAAGCTTAATGATTTTATTCGACGTCTACATAAGAGAGGATCTCTTGATGTTCTCAGTTTTTGTGAGGTAGTGCCATAAAATTCAATCTCTATTTGGAGTTGACTTTGTATTGTCTGCAAGCATGCCGATTTTGACTGGTAATCTTGATAACATTCATCATGCTTATTGCTTTTGTAGTTTAATTGGCTAATTAATGTCTTGCAGACTAAAGTAACTCCAATAGTTGAAGGCTATGGGGGCTGGGCCTTCAGATTGGAAATAGTTCCAATTGAATCATCCTATCCTGGATACGGGAAACTTGTGGTAAGTTTTCAGTTCCTGAAATTTGCAAACAATATTCTCCTACAAAAAACAGGTGATTTTAGTTTTTCTTTTCTGAATAATGTGTCATGACAGGTGTTGGAGTCAACGGATCATGTAAATTCATGCAAACCTATAAGCAGAAGTGATCCTTCTTACAGTGAAACTTTAAATCTTTTACACAAACTTAGAGATCGTATCCATGAAAAGACATTCTAGCCGAGCACGTGTACATTCTAGTTCTCAAACCATGTAAATACACATGTACAGAGTTAAGTTGTTAGGATAATTGTGCTTCTGCTGGAGGAATGGCAATCAAAGACTAGTAGTAGCAGGGTCCATACTTAGTTAGATATAGAGAACAGTTCTCTAGGGAACCGATGTGACCCCACATGCCCTCTTCGCTTATTATTAGAGGAAGGCTTACTGACAGAATTCGAAATATATCTTCATTGAAAAAGAAATAAGAGAACCAGATCGGACTTTTCTCTGCGACCTATGCATTTGTAACAACTGAAATTTGACATTTTACGATGTGTTTAACAATTGTAATACTTTGTACATTTTATGACATTACTGATGTTTTCTAATAGATTGATTGATTCATTTCCATTTAGCAAATTAAATTTTTGGTTGGTCACTCTCCACCACACATGTTAATCAACCGATGATATGGTCACTAACACCCATGTCAAATTTTGGTGGTTGCGCCTGGTTGTGAACTTTGTTTAACGAACCTTTATTGTTAAATGAAGTCGGATCACATGATTTTTCGTTAAATAACAATTAGGCACTCTCAGATTCTTGTGGTTACCCATTTAATTCCTAAAAGTTCAAAATCAGCTTTGCCCGTTTCCATGGGCTTGCGGGGCAACTGTGAACCCCTTGATTTACTTGTAAAGTAAAAGGGATGTGGTAAGTTACAGGTTTTATCAATTATGAAATAACGTTGTATTTGAATTTACACACATACATAATGATATAAAGATCAAAACAAATAAGTCAATACGAAATATAGGATATAGTAGAACCACTTTTTTAAATATATATTGGAATTTAAAAAGTTTCTTTGTATTTGCTCAGCAATAAGAGAACAATGAATGGCAAGTGGTGAGTCATGTAGCGGTCACCATCGGTGGTCAAACCTTTTTCCATTATGCAACCGTGTTAAAACTATCATCATCTTGCGTCTACATAAAGAAATATGAGGGGTCTAGAATTTGGTGGGGCCTACCTCACAAACATGAGGGCCATATACATGTAATAGTTTTCTTTTAATTTTAATAGATTAATGGGTTAATAGGTAGGTTATAGAATTTAATGTGGTAGAAAGTGGTGAGAAGTGACCATACGGGATTAAGTGGTTGGTTGAGTGATGAAGGTTATTACCGCTTTGAGGCGCCATTGCAATAGTTGGGGTATGAAGATAGGAAAGGGGTAAAGACCACATGGGGTTTGGGTAGGAGGAAGGGCTAAGCCCAAGCTAGTGTTTAATTTTTTTAGTTATTAATTTAAGAAATGGGGGTATTAGATGAGTTTCCAGAATATGATGGGGTAAGAAGAAATTACTATCGTGGGGGAAGAAAAAACTAACTTGATGATGTGTTTGGTGTTGAAATTGCTACAACTCTTACATTAGTCATGTAACAATAAGCGGCGAAAGCAAGAAAGAATCGTAGAATCCACATGGATGGAAATTTTGATTTTTGCTTTTCAAAACTTAAAAAAGAATGTTTATAATAATATCCAAAATTCGTATGCCGACTATCACAAAATAGAGTTGACCATGGAATAGGGGATGATATCGGAATTGCACTCCCCCCATCCTCTCCTCTCTTTTTTTCCTTTTTTTTTCAAAGGCAAAACATATAATTTTTTGATACAGCAGTTACTGTGGAAACAGACTGAGAACTGGGATGAAGTCCACAAAGCTCATATAGTAGTAAGTTTCTTGATATTTCAAAAACCTCCCATCACAGGTTTAACCTCCCATGTATCTTTATGGGACAAGAATAATGTAACTAATTCCATGCAAATGATATACACTAATATTTACTGTGGTAGATACAATGAACGAGTGCTACAAAGTACAAATCTTTCTTTACCAATGGGCTAACCGTCGAATATTAACCAACTTTCCATGCATTTTTCTTTCATTTCTCTGCTTAACAACTGATGCACTTCGTCATGATTCTATGCTGATCTGAAGTTTACCGAGATACCTCACTAGTGAGAAACAGATCCATTTTCTACTCGTAATTCTGTTTTATCCGTTGGAATAACAAAATGATCAACAATTCGAAGAGTATTAATCGGGTCCTGATGAAAAGAATTAGCCTTCCATTTACTTGGATATTTTCTGTGGTGACTCAATTGGGGCGGTTGTTTTAACTCGTTATCCCAATCAGAATCCAGCTTCCATTCCTTGGGAACCTACAAGCGTCGAATTGCAGAAACATTAAGAAAAAAACACATGAAAAAAGAAGTAAAATGATGTATATAATTCTCACTTTATCAACGGCAAGAGTGAAGACTTCAAGATTTCCATTCTCCTTGATGTGAAACCGTGTGAAGGACTTGTAATTAGCAATGCGTAATGATGAAAACGCTTCATCAAAGTGCAGATGAAGCCAATTAATACAAACGTACAAGTAGCTTCCAAATACAAGAGACACCACCGGAGTTGAGAACACCCAGTAGTAAAGAAAAACAGAGGCGTAGTATATAATTGCACCCCCTCGGGAAAGGGAAACCATCCCGTTTTTGCATATGGTAGTCCTTGTTACAGCCATGACCTGATAATATTTCAAGAAATTAAAGCAAAAGAAACCAGTTTTAAAGAAAAGCAAAATTCAAAAATAACCCGAACCTCTGGCACATCAAAAGCTGACATAAGATATTTAATACATGCTGGATAAAGACCAAAAGTCCATTGCTCTATACGTGCCCTAAGACCAGTCGGGTCCGGGAAATGTTCACTTTCCACTGTTCTGTACCATTCATATAACGAGTGGTAACCTGAAATTGAAGTTTATGCATAGAAAAAATCATATCATGTATATTCTGTGATATGTTTTAAATATATACGTAATTAAAATAAAAGATAATCTTGCCTGACGTTGCCAACAGATTATGCCTAATGCAGGTTTCAACACCAAGTTCCATTAACAACATGAGAACTAAAGCTGAAGCAAGGTGGGCTGAAACATGTAGAACTCCGATTATTACTTTCTTTTTTCGTGACACTTTGGAAGGAATGAATGAGATTGCAGCCACCAACAGTAAAAAAGCACCCATAGAAGATACATATGATTGACCAAGCATGTACATAAAAGAATCCCACACTGTGCTAAAAAAGCTTTTTATGTGACCAGAAAAGGTATCATCCTGTAGGATATGATCTAGCTTGCACTAAAAAAAAGTAAAAAAGAAAACAATAATCAGAATTTTTTCCCCAAAAAAAGAGACAAGTTTAGAAAATACATACCAACGGAAACATTGAAAAGGTCAAGATGAAGTATATGAACCCGCCAATGAAATCAAACTGCCAGTTTTTCTTTCGAAACTTCAATATATTACCCAGAGCAATCTGCATACCACAATTTTCCACAAATAAAAAATGCCGTGTAGAAACAGTGAGAATTATTTGTAGACGTGGCAATTTCATCCCATATACTTATAAAACAATTCACTAGATGTAATTGATTATAAAATAGCTAAAAAGGAAACCAGTCAAAAGTCATCCGAACTCCGAAGTTTAGATTATCATTAAAATAATAAAATTTGATATCATATTTGGCGCACTAAATGTTTGCAAATTATTTAAACAGAGTCAACTCAATCCAACCCGAACCATTTTGACGCATACCAAATTTTAAAGATTTTAACCCCTTAAACAATTCACCTAATTTTGCCACCTCCAGATTTGAGTGAAACAAACAATACATAGTTTGATGTTACCACATACCCTGCTTGAATCTTGAACAGATGGATAAGCAGCTTTGGTCTCATAACTTGTTCCATATGCTTCATTGAAATTACTAAATACATGTGTGGGATGCAAAAACGCCCCACCACACCCATTAATAAGTAAATGTTGCACGATTGCAGGTTTTTCTGAAGGAACATACGAGTGTCTCATATAATGATGCAAATCCCCAGCTATCCTAAGTTTACACCTACCTTCCAGGTAATCACGTATAAGATGTGATACATTCTTTCCAGTCACATCATCCCAGTACCAATCAAGAATCCAGTTTGGTTCATGTGTCATAATGATCACAGAATCATTTTCTTTAACATTTTCTTGTATGAGCTCAGTGAAAAACTTGAATTGATAACTATCAATATCACAATGAAGAGCTAAATCCAGACCAAAAACCCACCACCCTTTTGGTAGCTGCAAAGCAAAGTAACTTTTCTTTTGGGGCATTAACCATCCACCTAACCAACTCTTGTGACAAATGTACCTCATAAAAGTTTGAAGTCCATCAAACCAATCTGGAAATAAACCAAAAAAACAAAGCTTAATGACACTAAATTTTCGACAAAGTATTTAAATTTCTTTAACAAAAGGAAAAAAACCCACCATGATTTCCAGGGATCACAAAACATTGTGGCCCATCATATCCTTTTAGTTCAGTAACGCCACTGGGTAATTCAGGCTTGTTGACAGCTATATGTTCTTCTTTATACCATGAAGGCGGCTGAAGAGCATACTCAAAAGGGTGAAAGAAACGTTTTTCATAAGTGAATGCTGATGGATTGGGGTACCTAAACATAAAGAACAAGTAAAAGAGATCAAATAAATTAATAGTAATTTGAGATTTTTTTTTTGGAAAAAAGGCAATAATGGGAGAGATCAAACTTACGCAAGATCACCTCCAATAAGAAGAAGGTTCCCACGACGCAGTCTGATCAAAGAACCATCGTTCCAAACATGAAGTGAAGGTTGGGCAAGAAGACGAGCAACAGAATATGAAGAGTTCCCACCATCACCGGTATCAGCCATGAAGTCAAACCAAAAGTCATCCTTTTCACTAAAATGGTCGTATAGAAAATCTTGTTGTTTAGCCCTTTCATTACCCCCACTCATTGCCGCCTACAAAATAATTCAAAATTAACGAAATAAAATGTAATACTCGAGAAAAAAGTTGTACCCAGGACAAGTAAAACAGATCTAAAACCTGCATCATGCGCATATCAAATCGTCCCACAAAAACAGTTACAGAAACAAGGAGGTCAAAAACAGTCTTAAATAAATCAGCTGATGTCCTGCAACACAATATTTACATGTGACCTTAGCTTCTCTTATATATGTACATGCGCGCACACACACATGTGTGTGTGTAAATATGTGTGTATGTGAAGAGAGTGGATATACCCCGAGTACCAAGGAACCATATCCAAAAAATTAGGCTTCATCTGCTTGTTCTTCAGTTTCTCAGTTTCCTTGACTGATAGAGGGTGAGTAAGAGCCCATCTGATGAGTAATACCAATAATTAGAAACAATGGCAAACTAGTACACAACTTACAAACCCACTTACCCAGTTGATCTTTCCACAACATAATTAGCAATATAGAGACCAATAAATGTTGCCCACAACGAATATATAGGAGAAATTTCATCTGACGACTCACATGGGCCACTGCAAGAGAACTAAATGAAAAACAGAAACCGATTCAAAGCTGAATCATAACTAAATCATAGAAATCAAGTACAAGAACAAGCAACAACACGAAAAGGATAAACAAACAAAAAAAGACCCTTTACCTCTCCATATATAACCCACTTAGAAAGAAGTGGATAATCACGGGCAGACCCAACTGGAGCAAACCAAGATTTGCATACTTCATCTTTGAATTCATACATCTTGAGAAATTTAGCCAACAATTCACTCCGCTCTCCTTTTTTCCAAAGTGAAAACAAGCCAGAATCTTTTCTTCCAAATGGTTTTTCATTCAAGGCATGATTACCACAGTGGCTATAAAATACACAACAGGCCACACTTAATACCTACACGGATAGCAAGCCCGTGAAAAAAACAACCAAGGATCACATATACATACACCACACATCCTGTATCCCATTAATTTAAAGCGTCTGACTAGTATGATAGTTTAAGAAAGTATTTTGTCAAATGTACAAAACACCCTTCAACATTTAGTAATTATAACAATGGACAAATAAGCAAATGTAACATGAAGAGTTCCCAAAGACAAAAATGTAGCAATTTTCATTGAATGTCCACTGTCCAGAAATGGGAGACATTTTAACTTTCATGAAAAATGAGGATTTATTTTTGTTAAATTTTCAAGACTGAAATTCGAAAACCATGTCTAACATTTCTGAATTCATATAAATGTCTGAATATATGTATCTGTCAATTTTCCCCTCAAATTGTTAACCAACACTTCTCACAAATTACTTGCCATCATTATCTTCTTGTACAATTTCTGACATGAAAATTTGATATTGTGTAAAAAGTGGATTTGTGGGACTTACAGTACAATTTTGAAGAATAGTCAAGATCTCGGGTCTTCTTCCAGCCACACGAGAAACAAGACCAATATACCAAAGGCCAAGGAATACTAAATGGAAAACAAGGAGAACAAAAATGGAAGAAATGAATATTGTCAAAAATAAGGAAAGATTCATCCTCATATCTACTCCCATTGACTGAAAGCTCGGAAGATGGTATAAAGCTGCCACTAATATCCATGCTATATACCTACATACCACAAAACTCCATTTAGCTTGAACCCCAAAAGTTACAAGCTGTGAACTAATCATACAAAGAATGATCAGGGTAACTTACCATCTACTGAAATTTGAATAGCTTGGTTTAATCGTCTTTCCCACAAAAGGGGATGAAAAGAAATAGAAAAACCCAAGTAAGCATGTGTAAATCGACCACCATTTAATGTTCTTGTCTAGCTTCTGGATGAGTGTATGCATGTTGTCTGATGAAATAAAAAATAGGCAACCAACAACTACTGCAATAATCGCATGGCGGGAATGCTCGTGTGGATACGGGTATGTGTGGGTTAGAATAGTCCGTACTGCCTCCATGTTGATGGTATCGAGTATACCAACAGGCTGCTTATCCATGCCCATATTCAAGATTTATCTTTTCAACGATAAGTTGATTCACAATCTTTTCATGTACATGAGGCAATAATCGATAAAATTTAGTTACCAGCTCCAGAATCCTGAATCAATCAAAGTACAACTTTTGAACAATTTATAGAAGATGATCGTTACAATATCTTAATATCATCATCAAGAAAGCAGGCCACTGTTTGATTAAAGAAAGCTATCTTTCAAGGTCATTATTTAATTGCAGGTTAGAGTAACAATTGAACTACACCCTAAAAAGAAAAAGAAAAATCTCTTCATAGACAAAATCCCAAAATACAGAGACGTGACAAGCGGAATTCGCCAAAAATTGATGTTGATAATTGAAGTGTTTTTGTTTCCAGATATGATCTACAAAATTAACATTCATCCTTTTTTAGCCAATTTCAGATAAACGTTGAAACAAAAAGACCGCTGTCACCACATCGATATCAGGCATTTCGCCATCAACAATATTCAGAAGAAAACAGACTACTAATAACACAAATAAGGACAAAACTAGGGTTTTAGTTAAACTAGAATTTCTAAACAAAAATCAAGCAAATAATTAACAACCCAAAAAACGTACACATTACTCCATTAACACACTAAATGTCGATTTGAATCAAGCAAGTGCATCACATTACATTAAGAAGAAAAGGAAGAGAAACCGAGTACCTTAATGAATCAAGAAATGAAAAGGGAAAGTGAAAACGAGTATATGCTGGTTGAAAGATGATCAAAGATTATGACGGAAGGAGCGTCAAAGAATGTCTGCCAAGAACCAATTTATGGAATCGAGGCATATGCTTTTTGTTATTCGGCACGCATCAACTGCCTGCGTGACTACTTGTGTAATTTTGATCGTAGAGAGAGAAAGTGGGTCGCCAAATCTGTGTAGTGTAGTGAGAGAGATTAAAGAACATAAAATTGACAAAAGCACGTGATAAATATGAAAAATGATATACTCCTACTTCATCTTTCTACTAATCATAGGATGGACATGTGGAGTCCATTAATTATCTTTCCTCATCTCATCCATTGATTTTGACACTTGTGTTAATCTTGTGAGTAGAAGGATATATTTCTCTCGATAAATATTGGTGAAGATTAAAACGATGAAATAGATTGCTTGCGGTGTTGAAGTAACACGTACATGCTACGGGTCACCACACCAATTAATAGCCGTTGGATCGTCTCCAATGAAACGTGTTTTCATTCTTCTACCTTTCGTACAGGAACTTTGTGTCCTCTTTTAACAATCAATCAATCAAATTATTTATATATTATTACCGGTTTAACTTTTCGCCCAAGGATGAGCGTTTTGGCGTAAAATCAAAACCAAATTGAAAATTTTGGTTTTGGAAAACCAAATGGTTTTTAAGTCGGTTTTTGGTTCGGTTTTACAACTTTTTTGTTTTAACCATCAAAATTTGAAGTCATGCAATTATTATTGTAAAGCTATAAAATTAAATGGGATTGGGGTTATATTAAACATCATGATGTGTGTCACTTAATTCAAGCTATATATATTGCAATTAATACAAGCAAAATATCTGTCATATGTTTCAACTTTATAGCCAAAGTTGAAACAAATCAAAACTCAAAGCAAATCGGTAAATAACATATTAGCAAAACTGAAAATCGAGATAAACAACCAACTCTAGATGAACCGCATACAACTCCGAAAACTAGAATCTGAAAATCGAGATAAACAATTAGAAATTGATTTCTATATTAAGTGAAAATGGATAAAATCGAAAAGAAGTGAACTCGTCGACTCGAAATGAAGTGATGTAGATGAACTCAATCGAGTAGTTCGACGACTAAACAAAGTTGCAACTGCGAAGAAGATCTGAATTAGTGTGAAACCACTTTGGTGGAACCCTAATGTAAATGGGAGGAGGCTATGGAAATGGGAAAGTCACAGGGTATTTGAGTTTTTTGACATGTATATTTACAATATTGCCGCTTGAAATGGTTCAGTTCGGTTTTTTCGGTTGTAAAAACCAAAACCAAACTGAAAAAGTCCGTTTTTGAAATTTTGAAAACCAAAACCGTCGGTTGCTATATTGGTTCAGTCTTTTCGGTTTGGTTTTTTCGATTTTTGGTTCGTTTCGATTTTTAAAAATATAACATTAAAAGTGGAATAATTTCTACAGTGGTTTTACCATATACCATCCACATAAATCGTATATTTTAGTTACAAACAAATTTCACAACCATAATTCAAAATGTAACTTATTCTAATAATACATACTATATAAATAACTATTTGATTGAATAAGGTTTTTGACTTGAGAAACGCATCATTCATATGTCGTTTGTGAAGATAAAGGGGGTGATTAGTAGAAAAATGCTAAAATAGAATAATGACACTATAACCCATTTTATTTTAATATATATTAAAAATTAAAGATTATCCATTGTTGTTACTATTCAAATCAACAAAATAACACCACTATCACAAGTAACAATATATCCCATTAACACTAACACCAGTAGTAAATCTAAGACTGAAAACGACGCAATTCCTTAACTAAATCGTAAAAACAAGATGAAAAGGTTACAATAAGTTGCGTTGGCCAATCGGGTGGGATGAGTAGTTACATTAAAATAAAACATATTTTCTTGAATTAAAGTGTTTACAGGATGAGGTTTCTTACCTTAAGAAAATGTTTATAACCGTATCATCACTAACATCTACTAACAAAACTCTCTCAAATCTAAGAAAATCTCCATATAGCAATACATAGAACAACAATTTAAAGCATACAGTCAAAATTCAAACCTAAAACGCAATTACCAATTTAAAGCTATGATAGCGTATGTATCATATTAGACTCAGCCGGACCTCATGACCATCGGACCAACAGCTCCGACCAACCCCAGGTAACAACCTGAACAAAGCTGATCCATAGCTAAACCTCATGACCTCCGACCATCTGAACTTTACAACCTTCGGCTTTAGAAAGAAAGACACAAGCAGAATGGTGTAAGAGGAAAAGCTTATCTGCAACTTACCAAATATGTCATCTAAGGATAGATAGGACCACTGTTCCACATAAGACAAATACAACCTCCTAAGACAAGCTATGGCTGAAGGTCGACTCGTACTAACCTTCATGATCTGCCACATCAACAACAGATCTGCCCATAAGGTTGGACTAAAAGCGGGAGTTATGTATCGACCGTTGGGTAATAAGAGGCACCCTTAGACCTCCAGCACTCTATATAACAACTACATCATCTCAGGTAAGAGGAGGACACATGTTTCACTACTTAGTTTCTGATATTAAACACTCCTTTTCTCCATATACATATCTTCAATCCATAAACTTATTCTCACAGCGGAGCTTGGTCATGAGGTTCCACCCTCGTGGCGAGGCTAACGGTGGTTTGTTTTAACAATATGCAACCAAAACATGGTATGAGATCTAAAAAGAAATACACAACAACATAAACAATCCACAAAAGTAACAACAGGTAGCATGAAGAATATGAGTCTAGCATAATGTGGCTAAACCACATCATACTAGACTGGGGGACTTGATGACGTAAGTCATACCTACGACTTGAACCAAGGTCCACTTAGGGACCGGAACCGAAGCTCACTTACGGATCAGACCTAATGTGAT